>VALG01002454.1:0-10164 GCA_009835305.1 Ipomoea purpurea
ATGGAGATTGCGGTATTCACCCCCTAGATCGGATTGTATGGATTTGATAGAACGTGGAATTTCCGTTCTACCATGGACACGAAACGAATCAAAGCATGTTATATACGTCCGATTTTACCCTGTAAGGGATAAAACTAGGTAAATCGTGAGTAATCGTCTACAAATAAAAGGAAATAGCGAAAACCGCTAGCATAAAGTACATGGGATAGGCCCCAAACATCCGTATACAACAAGTCTAATACATTTTCACTAGTGGAAAATACCTATCTAATGGAAATCGGAAGACTTGCCAAAGATGGACACGAAGTGCATGCGTCCACCGGTTTGGATTTATTTCGACCGACAATTTTGCAGAACTTTATTCAAGTCACGACTGTGAGAGGTGGCCTAATCTGCGATGCCCACATCACTGGAGTGGTCCTGGAACTCAAAAATGCGAAACGTGACGAGACAACGAAGTGTGTAAAGACCGGCCGAGGTGGGACCCTTAAGCATAATTGCCCTGGTTATTGAATCCCTTCAAAAAAAAAAAAAAAAAACGTCTTTGTGAAATTCAAAAAATACGTTGCTTTCATCAGTAAATAGTTGAACTGGAAAGGACAAACAGGGCACATGCAATATATTAATAATTTAAGGGGTTTTGACACGGATGGAACATATGTAGAACCAACGCGTGAAATAACCCAAACCTGCCCATTACCGACGTGCAGGGACATCGCCACCGTGTATTCATCTGACTGAGACATCATCGACGCATCTGGCGTCGCATGGGCTGATGCGCCGTGTTGGGAATCCAGCTGGCAGCGGTGGTCGAGGCATATTCAATCTCCGGGGACAGTGAAGTTAGGCCTGAGCCGGTGGGTGAGTGTTGTTATCTCTTGAAACAGTAGATGGTCGTATGGCCAACGACGCGACAAATCTGACATCACGTGGGTTGCCGCGACCATTCCGGCCACCACCACCATGTGAATTACTGCCTCCGTTCTGATTGCCACCCTGACCGGCGTAGAATGGCAGCATGGGACCGTCGACAATCTAGTGGATGTTGAGGGAGATCATTAGCAAGAATGAATTCTTGAGCCTATAGGAATCAGATAAGTGTGGTATGGATATCGGATTACGATACGATTAAAGAGGCAGCCATGGCCCTAAACTCCGGGCGATGCCCCCGAAACACGAACAAGTTTTGTTCGTCAAGCGATACTGGACGGCTGGCGAGGGCTAGATCCTTCCACCAGGAGTTGCGCCCGGCCTAAGTATTCGGCCTGCGAGTTGTCGCCTTGCCGCAATGATTGAAACTGGCAGAGTAAGTTAAGGCAACGCGCACCGTGTGGAGGATTCGAGAGCGGCAGTAATGGATTGCCGATACTTCCTGCGCAGGTAATCCAGCCAACCGCCAGTACATCACTCCCCTCCCAGATAGAAGATGAAGATCAGGGAGGGAGCACGCGACTGGACTGGTATCTATGCTGTGTCCACGTAACCTTGTAGGCCGGATAACCATAGGGATGAGAGCTGGTACACCACCCCCCCAACATGACCGTCCGAGCGCAGAGATAAAAAGAGCCTTAACACCTACAGCATCAAATCACAAACACTAGCCACATCGGAAGATATAAACGAAAACTGGAATAAAGAATCCAACGGGGTGTTATGAGGCCAGCGTCTACCAAACCCGGTAATAACGGCTAGCGGGCAGCAATCTTGGCAAGTGTATACCAATCCTATCCCAAAGAGAACAGTCAACACTCAACAACGGCACACAGGCGCCACAAAAGCAAAGGTAAATGCTCTAGACTCAGCCGGCTTCTAAACACTCCGCGCTCGTCTAGACATCACTGAAAGATAAAGACTGAAACATTGGGCACGCACGCCCCGGCCATCAGCGAATAATCGTTGGTAAGCACCACCAATACCGTTAAGTATATACATAGGTAGGTATATACAAAAATAAATTATTGAAACGAATACTATATATAGTGTAAAACCAGAGCTAACACATCAACCTCAGACTGAACAAATCATCAACAAAACCCACCGGGAACACTCCCAAGACGCACAACGGATAAGCGACACCGACAAGAATAAAGACACGACAAACGGGTAAACTTGCTCTTTATTTCTCTGTTGTAGGAAACCCACCATGCCTTTGTGACTACACAACGTCACAAGAGAAGAACACACACACAGCTACACAAGCCCCTCGTGACAACACCCGCCACGAGTTGATATGCCTCCCTTATGCCCTGTTCTCAACCTTATGGCTACCCCAACCTTATATCTATTTCCAACTTTACCTCCAGAGATCCCATGTAGCATACAGTCCGAACCTTATTACCCGCGGGATCGTCATTCCCCCCTCCGACAGAGCCATCCAACAAGACCACCATTCATAGTACGCCGCGGTCACAATCACGACACATGGCAACAGCATGCCCGGATAACACCTGTTTCCCCAAAAACGTGGAACGCTTACAACAAGGCCCACAAACTTCCATAATCACGCACGGGCCACCACGAGGATCGGCTGCAATACGCTTTGGTGAGCTAGTGTCCCAATACCACTAATCGTGCAATCCAGTAAGCCAACACACGCACCCAAAAACTCAACAAGACGAGTCAATCAACGATACACGAGGTTATGAAACATACTCAACCAAAAAGACAAGATAGACTTAGATCTTACCTCCTAGACGCCAAATAGGTGAAGGTTTGAACTTGGATAAAGCTAAAACTTGGATCTTGACAAAGGTCTCACCTTAGCTGGAGAATAGCTACACCTCTTTTCTAGAGAGAAGGTGAGAAATTTTCTAGTAATTGTAATGATGAAAATGAAGAGTCTTCTAGGTGTAGGTTAAATTACGTAACTCTTTGGAAAAAAGTCAAGAATACCCTTACTAAGCTTTAGAAAGTGTAAGGAACAAGGGAACTCCCTCAAAGCTCAAGGTACAACTCAACTTAAAGATTGACTAGTCAAATACTAGTCCTGAGTATTAAAAATCAGGGATTTTAGGAAATTAATTCCTCAAAAGAAAATAGGATATAATTACTCAATTAATCATCGGATTTGATTGTGGGATTTTGGGGTTGTCACAGCAGGCAGGTGCCGGACGTCGAGTCATCCGGACGGAACGCACTGTCGACTCGTTGGCCAGCGCTGGGTTTCCTCGCATCCTACATAACCGAAGCCAAGCCTTGTCCGTCTTATGTGAAGGGAACGAGCTGCTGTGTCGCCAGACAAAATTCCTAGGAGGTGAGTTAATGGAGACGAAGGATGGGCGGTGGCTGGAGGGTTTGGGGTGGCACCGGCGGTGGTTGCAGCCGGCCAATGACGGTTCCTCTCAGAGGGAATTGGGACATGGTCGCTTGTTCAAGGTAGGGGGAAAGAGAAAGAATGAGGATCTGACCCTACCGGCTTAGCTGATACAGATGAGAGGCCAATTGATATCAGCAAGAAGCAGTTAGCATAGATAGAGATAGAATACTAGAAAGAGAGGTTGTGTACAACGTGAAACTTCTCCTAACTAAATAACTCTGCCCTAGCGATGACTATCTAAGCAGCCACACACATTATTACCTAAATACAATGGAATAATAACATAATAATTAACTACTTACAGTTCGACCACGACCCGAAATTGTTAAAAAAACATGTCTATCGTGCCAAACCCGTCTACAAATGCGATGTATCGCGTCCGTATTAATAACTGTTCAACTCGTTAACTTTAACTGTGTCGTGTCCGTGTGTTAGTGTTATCGTATTCGTGTCATTATTGTGTCGACCTGTAAAGGAAATGTGTTACACGAATGTAATCAGCGTCTACATTTTCACTAATAATTTAAAGTTTTGATTCAAATAAAATAGATAATTACATATTTTAACATGAGATAAGAAGCAAACAAAAAATTCATGTTTTTTCTTTGTATGAAATGTTATATGGCCTTATTAGCGTTTTAGTCGATTAGTTTGAGGAAAATTATACCGTGCACCAGGGCGCACAATGCATTGTGGGTCATGGTCCAAAATGACGTCGTTTTGTACATTTTTCGTGTGTCTGCTGTTAACTCCTTAAAAAAATCATGTTTTGAATGTACAGAATTGTATAATAGAAAACACAAAATTTTATACATTAAAACACAGAAATTTTATAACTGAAAATCCCATGTTTCGAATGTACAGAATTATATAATAGAAAACATAGAATTTTATACTTGAAAACACAGAAGTTTATATATGAACACAGAATTTTATAAGTGAAAATTCTCATGTTTCGAATGTACAAAATTATATAATAGAAAACACAGAATTTTATACCTGAAAACACATAATCTTTTTTAAAACGATAAAAATCTCCTGTTTTCGAATGTACAGAATTTTATACCTGAAAATATAGAATTTTATTCTTGAAAACATAGAATTTTATAACTGAATACACATACATTTTCATCGCGTTAATTCCCAACACAATTATCAAAACGACGTCGTGTTGAGAGGCGCGAGGCGCACATTGCTATGTGTGCCCTGGTACACGGTATAACGATTGTTAGTTTTGACACCTTGTGTGTAATTAATAGAGCAACATAAATTTAACTACACACTACAATTACACAACTATGGCAAGAAAATGATAACACATCAAAACCAATAAAAAAGATACAATGAAAATCACAACATACAATAAGAGAAACATATTGCTCTCCAAGATTATTGAATAATTATTGCTTCATTTGATGATCAATCCCTTATTAGCGCCCAAAGTACTAACCTTGTAAACCATCGTGGTTTTCCATACTTAAACATGAAATATCCTAGAGCATACCAAATGGCATGCCACAACTGTATCCAACTACAACACTTTGCCAACCAAATCCAATCCAAAAACTTTGTGAATCATCTGTGTCTGACGATGCATGCCCTTCATCATTTTTGTCTTGGCATTGTACAGTTAGTGGAAATCCACATAGAGCCGCGTTTCCCAAATAGGAATCGTTGCTAAATGTGTTAAACTGATAGCCATTAGGTATATGGCCAGAAAGATGATTATAAGAAAGATTCAAATTAGAAAGAAATGTCAATGATCTTGAAATTTCTTCAGGAATCTCACCCACTAATTTGTTTGATGAGAGATCGAGCGTCTCAAGATTAGTTAAACTTCCCAGTGATGATGGAATATAGCCAGCAAGCTGATTCTGTGATAGATTGAGAGTCACAATAAAATGAAGCTCTCCTAAAGATTTTGGAATCTCACCATTAAAGTTGTTGTTTGATAAATCAATGGTTGTGTAGATATCATAGTGTGCCAGTGGAACCTCCTTCCCTTTCCACACTAGGCTTATTGATAAATCACTCCTATTATTCCACCCTGGGCCTGTTAAGAAATCATTTCCTTTCAAGACTAAGCTTGAGATGTCATAAAATTCTAATGTTTCATCATTATTTGCATGCTTCATGGCTTCAAAATTCTCCATATAATATCTTGGCAAAGGACCTGTGAACTCATTGTGTGAAATATCAAATATATACAACTTTGGGAATGGAAATCTAGTCTTAGAAGTACTGCATATTTCACCGTAGAACTGATTAGATCTCAAGACAAGAACACGCAACCCGCGAAGAGCATCTAACCAGCTTGGGAACGTATCAACTATCTTGTTGTTCCCGAGATTTAGAATTTCAAGAAACTTGCAATTTTTCAAGGTTCGAGGCAATGGTCCTTCCAAGTGATTGCCCTTCAAATTGAAATACAACAAGTTGTTTTCTTTTCTCCATGTTTTCGGAATAGTTCCCTGAAGTTGATTATCAGCAAAATTTATAACCTCAAGTTTTCGACTGAAGTTCCCTAAAACCGAGGTAGTGGACCATGAAATTGTTGTTAGAAAAATCAAGAAATCTTAAGGAACTCAAACCGCACAACCCTAACTCTGTTCCAGAAATTAAACTGGAATTTGTTATTTGAGGTATGGTGCCATGAAGCTGGTTTTGAGAAACTAGCAAAGTTCTTAAAACTTTCAATTTTCCAAGACATTGTGGAATTGGACCGCCCAAAGTGTTGTTGGATAAAATTAGCCCTTCAAGGGAGCGGAGATTGCACAGTACTCTAGGAATATTTCCATGAACATATTGGAACGGAGAAAAAGATATCTTAATGATGTTACATTCCCCAGACATTCTGGGATTTGACCTCCCAAACTATTGTTGGATAATGAGATACCTTCAAGAGAGTAAAGATTACACAGCGTTGCTGGAATACCGCCTCGTAAGATTTGGAATTGAGAGAAAGATATCTCAGTGAAGTTATATTTCCCAGGCACTGTGGAATTACACCATCCAAGCTATTTTCATATAAATCAAGAACTTCAAGATGGTTAAGATTACAAACTGTTTCAGGAATATTTCCTTGCAACATGTTTCGACCGAGATCAAGGAGCGTTAGTGAACTCAGATTTCCAATGGTAGGAGGTATTATTGAATGGAAGAATGGGTTTCGCCCAGTTTAAGTACTTCAATATTGGATAGCTTGAATAGATTTGATGGCAATGGTCCTTGGAATTGATTCCTCCCACAATTGAAATATTGAAGCCTGGTCAAATTGGAGATATTTCTTCTGGAATTTGGCCAGTCAAAGAATTTGAATATAGGGAGAGTAAATGGAGGTGTTGAAGGTGTCTTATTTGGGAGGGAATAGTACCATTGAGATTGTTAACCGCAAGGTTTAAGAACTGGAGCTTTGTTAACCTTCCAATCTCGGCTCGGTATAGAATTTACAAAATGGTTCCAACCGAGATCAAGAAAACTACCCGGGAGAGGTTAGCAATAGCATATGGAATTGAGCCAGTAAAGCTGTTGTTATAGAGGCTAAAACGGCGAGGTTTGGAAATGAAATGAAATCAAAGCTTTTAAGTGTACCTGAGAGGTTTAAATTTTCCAGCTTATCTCATTAACAGCTCCAGCATTAGTGCAGGTTGATGCCTGTCCAGTTCCAGCAAACGTTGTCAAGATTAGCAATGGACCATGAACGAAGAACATTATCATCGATATTGGATAGGTGTTCTTCCACTCGACAAGGGCTCTTCCCTGTGTTCTTTCTGATGATGCCGTCTCCCGAGGTAGTGAAAAGAGAAGAATAATATGAAGAAGAAAACATATTGTTCTTGGCGAAGAGGTCATCATTATCTTTAATTTGTAGTTTCTTGTTGGACGATAATGTTGTTGTTTGCGCCGGGAGGTGGTTTCAATAGCAATTTATACAAGTGGGAGTGGATGATTACTGGCAATATTTGTTATACCATGGGTCAATTCCAGTCCAAAATAACATTCAAAAATATAAATAAAAATTATGTAATTAATTACTATACTATACAATTAACATATTATGGTGATTAATAAGTTTATATCTATTACAACAACTAGTATTTGTCTTGTGTGATGCACGGAAAATATGTTATAAGAATATACCCTATATGAGGTTATTCATATTATAAAATTTTTAATAATTATGTGTGAATTGCTATACATAAAATTTATGACACATATATAATATATTTACAATTAAAATAAGAATTGATATTTAAGGTGGGTGATTAGTACAAATCTTAAACTATATTTAAAAATTTAGTACAATAGTATTAATATTACAAATTTTTAAGGACCTTAGTAAACTACAATAGTATCTAGAAATCCTCAAAGGGTCTAAAAATTTTGATCCGCGTGACTCTGAAAATTGTAATTCAAATTACTATTTTAGTTTACTAAGTTCTTAAAAATTTGTAATATTAAATACTATGTTACTAAGTTTAAAGATTGACCTCATTAGAATAATCTCAATTTGAAGTTTATTTATGAGTTTTTGGATGGATTGAACGAGACAAGAGAGATGAAAAATTAAAAATGAATTAAGGTTAATTTGAATTTTTAGGCACCATGTAATAAGTAAATAAATAAATCTTAATATTATATTACCATATGGTTTCTTAACTATAATATAACCATATGGTTTGGTGAGCAATTATTGTTACAATAATTGCTTACCAACCATATAGCTATATTATAGTTAAGATTATGTACTTATTACATATTATGGTGATTAATTATGTTCGTCAACTATTGTGTACTGTGATGAAATCTCTATTATCATTATATATAACAGAAAATATAAAATATACTACCTTGTAAAAAATTATAAGTGTTTCGAAAACATATTATATATACTGAATATGATTTTAAACCAGCCCCGTCTATAATTCAAAAGGTCCATTATGATATAATTTGCTTGATTACTAAGTATTTATATATGAATTCAGTCCTGCCGGCCTTAACAGTTCAACACTTCAAGTCAATGCACATTCTTGCAGGCCGGGCACTGGAAATGAAATACGAAAGTGCAATACATGCTGAAAGTATATATATAATTCTGCCATAAAAATTTAAAAGTCTTTTGGGCAACTTTATACGATGGACCAGGGTTCACACTATATTGTGTACCCTGGTTCATGTGTATTGTTTTGAGTTGTGATATTTTGTATCTTGCATTATGAAATTCTGTACATTAAGGAATATAATATGGAATTTTGTATCTGGAATAAATTAATAAATTGTGTGTTACATATAAATTTCTCTATCTTGTGTTGTAAAATTTTGTACCTATGAACAAAAATTGTGTACCTAAATCAAATTTGAAAATTAAGTAATATTAATAAATGTGTACGTGTCTAGTGACATGTATATGGAATTCTATACTAAAAGTAAATGAATTATGATACTCGTCATTCATCAGAGGGAACAATCGGGCACTTTTTTCCCCCTGAGTTATATACTAATGGACTTTTTCCCCCTGAGTTGTTTATGCAAGCACATTAGCCCCCTCAAATTATTTTAAAAGTGGCGATTTTTCCCCCTAATATATTAAATTGACATTCTACCCTTAAAGTAAACATTTTATTTATTTTCTTCTCCAAACAAATTATTGTTATACCGTAGGGATGACCACGGTTCGGTTCGAACTGAACCGGACACTATAACAATTGAATTGAAGAGTTCCGTATCGATCAGGAGCGAGAGACCAATATAGAATTTCAATTTATTATAAAATTATGAATCAAAATAACTGGATTCTGAAACCGTGAACAGGCGTCCGGATCGTTCGGGTGATTTTGAATCGTCTTATCTTAACAATTTTACTTTTTATTTTTAAAATAAGTCTAAAAGTCAACATAAATGCACGTTTTTATTTTTTCAGTTTGGAAACTTGAACTCGCGCTGCTCTCGCGGTTCGCGTTTTTAATAAACCTCTTAAAATAGCCATCAAGGTTTGATTCCTAAATTATAATGGTGGAATATTTCGGTTTAGTTGCCTATAATGTCGGCTCAGTTTGAACCCTGAGAATCGTTTAATCAGACCGCCCCACCTCTCCACACACCTAATGTTTGACAGAGAGGAAGAAAAATAAAAATAAATTTGTCTTAAGCGGAGACCACATACCTGTCCATTTTAACCACTCAGGGGGAAAATTAGTCCAACTCTTGAATTATTCAGCGGAAAAAATGCTATTAGTGTACTAGTACAGGGTCAGCGGGGGAAAAAGTGACCATTTCCCTCATTTCAATCTAAAATGTCATGAATACTGATGTGTCTGATCCAACCGCGCATGAACAAGTGCCTGCTGGGATAATTCTTCAGCCATAAGTTTTCTCATGGTCAGGGGGGGGGGCTTTTTTTTTCTTAAAAATGTAATCCCTGCTTTTATTTTGTCTCCTCACTCTTATCGACAGGATCACAACATTTAGTTAGCTCTCACACTGCAATGCCCACTTTTCTTCTTATTACCAATTTATAATTTGAGTTATAATCACCTTGATATACCAATATAGAAGAAGGTTAATTAGATGACGTATTAGATAGTTAACTGAGTCTTGAGTTCTGTCTTACCAGTCTAGCTACCCATGTTTAGAATAACTGAGCTTTTTACTGAACTTAACTCTTTCTAATAGTGAATTATAGTGTACGCTGAAGTTATACTGGTTTGTATTTAAAGAGAAATGTTGAAAGACAAGAAATAATATTTGAGTTCATCCAGATCCCTTTCGTTGGATTGAAAAGAAAAAAACATGAAGAAATAATTCTAGATGAAATACGACAAAAATGATGTTTTTCACGTAAACCATAT
>VALG01002457.1:0-21299 GCA_009835305.1 Ipomoea purpurea
GAAGGATTTGTTTTGGAGGGCGGGAGATCCATGAAATCAAGGCAGTGGGGTCCAAAGGGGTTCCCCTCGTTTTGGAGATCCAGTTTTAGTTTTTCCCGTCTTCAATTGAACTCCCAACCCCCACACTTTGCACACCCACAGTTGAACTGCAATACGGTCCATGGATAATCACTTTGCAAATTGTCTTCTCAATACGTCTTCTTTAACTCCGATCACAAAAGTATTAAGAAGATGATGATTTAGAGAATGGACTTTTAGAAACACGTAGGAATGAGCCTCTCAAACAAAACATTAATCTCTCGTGTAAAAGTCTTCAAAGCTTCGAATCCTTCTATCATATAAAAGAAACTCTGAATCTTGAAATGACACGTAATCTTCTAGGGTTTTCCTTGTGACATAGATTTACTTGGTCACACCTTCTTTTTTTGTAATTCCTGATGCAACAATGGACTAGTTTCTTAAAACCAAAATATGGTAACTACTCTGCCGGGTTTGAAAGGAAAGGATGTTGAAGATCGTCTGCTAGTTCCAAAAAACCTTCTAGTGTAGTGTCTGTTCTAATAGAATATTCGTTCAACTATCACATGGACACTTAAACCTACGCCCTATCTAATTTGGTCACAATATAGCCAATCATAAAATAGAGTTTAAAAATATTAAACACTAACAAACTCCCCTTTGCCTATTATTTAAAAAAAAAAGTTTAATAACAATTTTAAAGACAACTGACCGGCTAGCTAAAACTAAAGACTGACAAATAGCTGCTTAGCATAATAAAATATCCAAGGCTTCAAAGGATCCTCACTAGAGGACAATAGTTTAAACAATATAGACCCAAAAGCATAACCAAAAAACAATAAGCAATGGTAAGTAATGCAAGTAATGTTCCCCTTAAGTTAATGCTCTGCCCTTCAAGTTCTTCTCCCCCCTTTTTTGTCAGAATAGTAGACAAAATAACTCATATATACTGTAGGAGTGTCTCCTCCACTCTCAGTAGCAGGGGCTGGTTCAGTATCAGAGCAACCACACCAATGAATAATATGGGGATAATGTAAGATTAATTCTCTCATGTTGAAAATAATAATTGATGTGGAGAGGAAAGAATAGCAAAAATATTTCTCCTGCAAATGAAGGGAGAATGGCAGAAAAAAAAAAAAAAAAAAAAGTGAAGTAAGCATCTGACGCACGGACTGCGCGTATGCGCCAGTCCAAGAGGAAGCGGGGCGTGCACTGCACGCGCCCGTGGCGCGTCAGGCGCGCCAGTCGGCGCGCCTGACGCGTCTGATAACTTTAATTTTTTTTTTATTTTTTTTTTTTTTTATTTTTTTTTTTTTTTTCTCTACCCTCCCACATTCTCTTTCCTAATCACTCTTACATTATCCCCAATTCTACCCAACCAATGTGGATGCTCTCAGCTAGACTCAATCGCAATAGGACAGTGGCCAAGTCAGTGCCAGCAGCATAAAGTTTCTTGCCAATCAATTTGTACGCCACCTCAGATCATTGATAGTACATTTGAGCTTGAGGGACAACTATTTAAGACCAAATTGTAATATATATGCAGGTTTTGTAATATTTTCCCCAAAATATATATTATATATTAGGGCCTTAATTAAGTGGTGCAAGTTGACTAGGCTTATTAAGTGGTCGATCGGTTGGACTGAATAACTAGAAGTTGTTAGTCAATCAGACTCTGTGCCTAATATAATCCTGAATTGATGGGATACATGATGATGGATGTTAGCACATTCAGTTATGATACTCAAACAGCTCAGTAGATATCAATACACCATCTTAGTATTATTTTTGTGAGTTGCGATAGGATAATTGTGATATTCACTAGTAGTACATCATTTAATTTAACATATTAGGTTTTCTCAATAAAATTGAATTGCAAATATATTTGCTCCAACAATATCACCAATTATTGATCAAGACATAAGGAGAATGGCAACTATACTCACCAATGGAACATGTTTTTTTTTTTTTTTACACCAAGAGACAATTTTGTACATCGTCTTTGGCTCAAGCTAAGAGAACTTTTGATCAATGAATTATTGTGCACTGTACTATTTCAAGGCAAATCATCGGTCCACACCCTTGTGTGGACCACGATCTAAAACGACGTCGTTAAATTTTATGAGTTAGAATAATAAATATTATGAGTTAGATGTGCATTGTGTTAGAATAATAAAAACTTTCGAGGTAAGATAATGTATTTTATGAGTTAAAATAAAGTACATTATATTATTAAAGCATAAATGTACATTATACTTTAGAATAATGTACATTATAAGTTTCATTATAAGTTATATAAATGTATTGTTGTAGTTAGTTGCGTGAAAAAAAATTACGCAAAACGACCGTGGTCTACACAATAGACCACGGTCCATGCAATTAACTATTGTTATTTCAAAAAGTTGGCTACTTCTTGACTCACAATTCAATGATGAGGTTATCATGAGTTACTATCTTACGAAAAATACTACATGAACTTTCATTTCTTACTTCCAACTTTTATTTCTTCTCAACAATTTTTGATGTAGACATTTTTTGAGATTCACATGATTGAAAATATTCCATTATTATTTACTACGTCGTGAAATAAAAGTAAGGAAGTAGAATTTGAAAGGACATGCCTATTATCTTATTGGCCAACCATGACAACTGTCGTGTATATATGAAGACTGCCTTTCACGTACTAGGATTGCAGTGTGTTCCCCAGTCCCATAATCATCAACCCAATCGTTGTTTGCAAGACAACGGACCTCACATAGTCACATGCAACAACCGTACTATCTAAAAGGTATAGGTAGGAGCCCACATGTGATAACAAAGACAATATTTCATGAAAGAAAGTCAAAGTAAACTTTTGTTGATAAAAGCGTCCACGTTATATCATGTTTGTTAGGAATATAGCATAATAGTGTGGAAACAATAATTAAAATTGATAAGACTATGTGGTCTAATTGTACCCGAGTTGAATTCAGAGTAGCATTCATAGCCTTCTATTTTTTACTTTCAACTTCTATTCTTTTCCAAAAGTCTTTGATGTTGATACTTTTGGGACTCACGTGATCGAATAGCAGAGGATTTGAGAAAAGCACATTCCCTAAGTGATCGAAAATGGCCTTTAATCAAACTCTTAAACTAAGCTCTACGCCCCCCTACTTCTCAAAATAACTTATCCTTAGTTGCCCACATCATGGAATAAAAATAACAGAATAGAATTTGAGAGTATATATAACTCATATAGTATATATAATTCAATAGGAAAATAAATGGAGAGAAAATTGTGGGTGAGATCTTTGAACATGCAGAATAACAAATCCTATGGTTGTGCTCATGTGTGGGGTGAGATCTTTGAGAGCACATATACTCATATAGTGACTTCTCCCTTTAGAGGATTTGAACCACATACACTATAGTTATTGCGTAGAATATGGCGTGGATCGCAGTTCAAAAACGTTGTTGTTTTGTGTAACTTTTTTTACGCAATCACTGTTAACATAATATTCATTATTCTAATTCATAAAATAATTATTTTATTTCAGAAGTTTCATTATTTTAATACATAATGTACATTATTCTAATACATTAAGTACATTATTCTTACACATAATACACATTATTCTAACACATAAAATACATTATCTAACTCATAATATATATTATTACAACTCATAATGTACATTATTCTAACTCATAAAATTTAACGACGTCGTTTTGGATCGTGATCCACCTAATAATTTGCCCCACGTACACGTATTCTAACAATGTTCTAGTACTTAATCATAACAAATTGACAATGCATGCCATGCCGAATTCAAAAAATTATTTAGTGTGTTCAATGTGCTACCTTATTTAAGGGAATTTAAATGTCTAATTTAATGTTATCAAATGCATGTGTTGAGGAACAAATTCAATTTGAAGATATGTCTAGATGCACTACACATCAATTAAGCCATGTAAATTAAATTAGTTGCTCCCATCAATTAAGTGTTTTGAGACAGTTATATCAATTGGACAACTTAAACTACAAAGTTCGTTCGTTTAATTAATATAATTTAGTAGTTAACAAGTCAATTTGGTAGAGTTCACGTGAAATATAATCTTTCATCGGTTAAGATCATGATTTCATTTTATTGGACGTTAAAATAAATATTCTTTATTTATTAACTAATATATATATATATATATATACGATACTAGGAATCATACCATATTTTAACAATACGTATAACCAGTATGATTCATCATACCAACGGTTAAACTCAACTCAGTTTCTTATAATTCTTAGATTTCTTAATGAATTTGGAATAAGCAACCCTCGTTTTAGAAGTTCCATGTGAACTGTTAAAACATCTTCTGTGCATAGGGTAGCAGAAACGTCGAGAAACTACAACTCACATATCTAATGTTTCCTTAATTCCTACATTTACGCACTTCAGACCACCATCTAATAATTACTTTTTCATATCAATTCTCAGTGTTACGCTTGCTTCTGTCATATTAAGTTGTTGTTGGGCTGTATAAGCCATCTTAAAATTGTCGTAGCAATATTCGCATGCATTTTAAGTGTGGTTTTGGCTACTTATATAAGAAACTTGGCTCACATGTTCGCCACCATCCATTGGTGAGGTTCTTTGCAATTCTTTTAGACCATTTTAAATTATATCTATGAATGGGGGGCGACTAGTTAGAAGTCGTGTATACCGCGACGAGTTGTGAACCTAGCATCAGACTGTTACCTTCACATCATAAGAGTCCGAACATAGACAATCGGATCTATACTACAATACATCTCGTCTCTCTCTCTCAAGGGGTGCTACAATGGTTTATGGTAATGATGATCAATACTATATTATTATGGTTGGGTAGTTGATCTCAATGATGGTTTTTTGATCACTCCTTCAAACACCATGATTATAAAGGAGTAATGGATGAAAAGTCAACACCCCTCAGAAGTCTATATTATCACATTCTAGTGGCTAAGTGACAGCAGATCTTCATACCATAAGGTAATCTCTAAACATTTGTGATTTCCCAATTTTGATTTATGATGGGAGTTGGAAAATAATTTAGTATATATGTATTATGTATTTGATCCATCCCTACCTATACACACACGCACATATACTTAGTCTTCATTCATTCTTAACTAGAGTTTCTTTAGTTTTTCTTCTGTTCTAAAGTCAGTTTCTTTTATCTTCTATATATTCAGTTTTTAATACTTATAACCTTGTTGTGGGGGTGTTTATTTCCATCATGGTTCAGTCTGTAGTTTTTCTTCTGTTATGAACTTAGTTTCTTTTGTCTGCTATATATTCACTTTTTAATAGATACCTTGTTGTGTGGTGTTTATTTCTATCATGGTTCAGTCTGTAGTTTTTCTTCTGTTATGAAGTCAGTTTCTTTTATCTACTATATATTCAGTTTTTAATACATATCTTGTTGTGTGGTGTTTTTTTCCATCATGGTTCAGTCTGTAGTTTTTCTTCTATTCTGAACTCAGTTTCTCTTATCTGCTATATATTCAGTTTTTAAGTACATACCTTGTTGTGTGGTGTTTATTTTCATCATGGTTCATCTTAAAGACTTTGCTGACATTACCCTTCCCGCGGGTTCTTGCAGATTTGATTATCTACTTGCGGTGCGTAAGAAGGAGAGATTACTACTTAAGAAAGAGGAACAAGAGGATAATCAAGAAAAGAAAGGATGCTACAATGATGATGATGATGATCATTACTGCGGGGTCGATCTCAATAATTGTTTGATCATTCCTTCAAACCATACAGTGCCTGATAAGGAGGAATGGAGGAAAAAATTGATGGGATCATTTTATGGCTTATCTTGGCAGAATGTATTGAATTCTGTGGTGCAAAGTGCAGCACGAAGAAACACACTAGAATCTGATATTTCACATTCCTGTGGCAGTGATGACAGCAGAGCTTCTTTAAAGAGGAGGTTAAAGTCTGATGAGGTTGCGGGAAATGCTGTGGCAGAGAGGATCAATTCCAAGAAGCGAAAGAGGGAAAGTGGGGTGCACCAACAACGGTCCAGAGCCACCACAAGGACTACCGGTTGAATCAGAAATTTTTTAAATTCAAAATTCTCCATATAAGGCGCTGGTAACGGGTCAGATATTGATGTCGTAGAAAGTTGGTGATATAATCAAATAGGACTTCCCGAAAGACGGGATATGTAATTAACAGGCACCGCAGAATTAGGTCAATGTCCAATCCATGCGATGGCTTGTTGAGGAGGAGGAGTTCCTTACGGAAGAAATGAACATCTTCTACTTTGTCAGCGCAATGGGATAGAATGTATTAGTTCTATAGATATGAAGTTCGTTGATCACACAGAGAACTAGGAAAGAGTAGACAAAGGTGGAGCTGGAGGATGGTGTGGGAGATGAAGTAAATGGAGAAAGGGAGGTCCGGTGTATTCGTCATTTTATCTATTCCGATTGACTCATTACAGCGATACAATTACGAATATGTGTATGAAGATAATATGAATCAGACGGAATAGATAATTATTGAATCACGAGATTAATAATGTTCATATAGTGTGCGAGCCTATTCGGTTGGCGTAGACTTGTGTGATGGCTGTCTAGTTATAAGGGCAATTTGTCCTTCTTGTCTTAATCACCTGATCCTATTTATAGTCTAATTCTTTAGCGCCAACGTTCTCACCCTTCTTACCAATTTAGTGAGATACAAACATATCTGACTCTTTGAAAATGATCCGCGACTGCTCTCTCCTTACATAACTTGGCTGTGCTTTCGGGAACGAAGTGAAGAAAATGAATCGATGGAATTAAATAATTCTAACACAACAGCGGAGATGGGTGTGTGAATCTTGTCGACTTACTGTATGAATGATCTAATCAAATCTGTTCAGTTCGATCATTTGAATGGGAGTAGGGATTATTTTGCTAATAGACAGATAAATTGTCGATGCAGGTGAATGACTTCATTTTTATTGTGATATTGATGTGAATCTTCATCGCTTCAAATTATACCACCATGGCGACGGGAGATCGAGGCGAGCTTGCTTTACTTTCTGGTGTCGTTATTTACCGTTTCACATTATTTTGCTTGTTTTCTTTTTGTTAATGATTTGTAGATGTTCCTTCCTGTGTTGCGTATATACCTAGTTCTTATAAGAATGATTTACTAGGTCTCATGGCGCTGTTCTGATGTAGGACCCTGTCTATCTTTGTATACATGACATTAGAGACTGGCACCTTTGGGAGGGGGATTTGGGAGTAGATTAATCGACATGTAAATGAATCTAGTTATAGTGGCATATCATTAGACTCAAGTGGGAGTTAAAAACTTGTAAGATGCGTGTTCAATGTTGTTCGTTATCTCTTTGTGCCAGTAGTAAAGTTTTATGCCTTGGAATATTATCTAAGGGAGAGAGAACCGGGGAGGTGGGGTAAGGGTGGGTGAGTAGGAAGTAAAGTAGCTGGCTGATGTCGATAGTAGTGGATGGCTATTGTGGCTGCTGCGTTGAAGTAGGTATGTTGGGTTTGGTGGCGACGTGTTTCCGATGTATGTGATTTCTTAGTGGAGATAGTGTGTGTGGCGGTCTGGTGTGCTTGATGTCTGTGGTACTTGTAGCTAGGGTTCGAAGACAGAGTGTAACTGTGTACTCAAGCGCAATCGTTCGAGAGTAGGCAGCACCGCTGGGTGCAGGTTAAGTCATGGAGTGTTATTAATTGGGTTTGTTAGCTGCTGTAAAATAAGTGTGGAAACGAAGTGGCGGGTATTAGCTTGAGAACAGAATAACGTGGGTTAAATCAGAGATTTTGTTTGGTTGTGTTGGCCTTCTATGCATGACGTCTTGAGACGCAAGGGATGTGGTGAGGGAGGGTGGTGAGCTAGGAGATTTCGATCTTTCTGAGTTGCTGATGGTTCGATCTGGTATGGAAATTCAGTGTTAGAAGAGCTAGTGTTAGGTGGTTTCATTTGGGAATCGCTGATTGTTTGTATTTGATGTCCTTGAATATTGTGTTATCACTTGTTTGTACACTTGAAATACTAGTTTGTTAACTTGAGTTGTCATGCAATCTTTTGATGGTAACGTTGGATGGTGCGGAACATGGTGCGAGAGAGAGAGAGCGCGACGTTCGCTGTCCTATGTGTGGTTACGTAGTTGTCGTGTTTTGAGTTTTTACTTTATGGTTGGTGGCATGTGTTGGCAGTTTTTTGTATGTCATTTGTGAATCATTATTGATCTATTCCAATAGCAAGGTACCAGAATGGTATATGTAGATTGGGTGGGACTAGTGAGATTCGTACAGTCCTGCCTTAACATTAATATTTTTTGATAATAAAGGAGTGGGCAATCATTATGTTCTTTCCTTAATGTGCACTAATGTACAATATGACAAGGGAAGGTGTTGAGACACAGATGAAGAGGAAGATCATAGACGTACTGAATTGAATCTGATGAGTAAGATCGTGATTGGCAGCAAGGGATCGTGAAAGACTCCTATCGAATAATTTATAAGATGAAGAAAAAATGTGGCAGAGCACAGGCTATGACGACAAGTTTTAGTTCTAATACGTGATGCCTGGAAGGTAGTGACATTTCAGCACGCAGGTAGATGTATTATGACTGGGGGGGAGGAGGATGTCAGTAGTGACGTTCCAATAATTACTGGGTGTCTACCTAGGTTAGGCTGCGGATTGGTTGTGTGCTGGTTTGTCGTAGCTGAAATTGCTTGAAGGATAATATCTTTTGTAGAATCTTGTTGGTTGGCATTTTAAGAATTTACTGTGAGTATGATGGATACCTAGAGTGAACATGTCGTGGGCCAAATAGAAGAACACTGGAATAGCGTTCAGTGAAAAAGGCAATATTGTTGGTCATAAGTGACATGATATGTATAGCATCGAGGTGGGTTGAAGCGGTGTTCGACAACAAGGGTCCCAATAATTATGACCTTTTCAATCTTCAATCCAAATAGGAATTAATCGGAAATGACTATCTACAACAAATGGAGAATTCTCCTTAAGTGAGACAACCTGAAAGCCTTTGCTTTAAGAATGAAAATTTGAGAGAAGGACACGCAGGTGGAGAGATGTTGGTTTGTGGAATGAAGTAGGAGCTGAGCAAAAAAGCGGGGTAATAGGATCCTTAGCCTCGTCTTCATGTGTTTGAAGGATCTCTCCTCTGAGACGGAAAAATAAGATGTGTGTTGAAAGCAACCTTTATTGTGATGGTGTCGCAGAGTTTCGCTCTACATGTCTATAGTGGTTAAAGTCTTAGTGAATTATTGTTGGCCAATATTTGTGTGTTTTTTGCTGTGGTGTGGTTGTGAATGAACTGTTTATGTGGTTTATTGGAAAACCAAAATGCTAAATTGGTGAATTTTAACTTTGTTGCGCAACAATGGCTTTTGTTACTTAAAAGGTGACCCTACCGAATATGTTGATAGGCTTGATAATCTGTTATCGCGTCCTAAAAAAATCAGTAACTCGGTATTAGAATGTCTTGAGAATGGTGGAAGTGTTTTGGAGGAGAGTAATTTGTTTCTCTGAAAACATACGGTATTTTGCTAATATGACATAATCTTGTTATTATTCACCAATCCCCATTGACATAATTTAAAAATAACAAATGAGGTATCTTAAAGTTGACCGTGTGGACCTCGTACCGGGGTCTTGTACCAAGACTAATGAATTAGACTGGAATTTAAACTTGGATTAAACGAGGACAAAAAGGAAATTGAGTAAGTATGGAGGATTCGGATATGGAGAAGCTTGATAGATTTACCAATGGAGATAAGAAAATGTGAAGACCAGGCACAAATACAAAAAGAGAACAAACATGAAAAGATTAGACATACAAAAAAACAATGGGTATGTGTAGTGATTTTTGTGTAATATGGTGGATTATTTCTGTGGTGTTATTTTTATAACTATTTGGTGTTATTACATATGTATTGGTGGTGTTTCTATAAGTGTTTAATGGTACAGGAGTTTGTTGTGGTTATAAAACATAGGTCAATTTGAAAGAGCTGCTAAGAAATAAAAGCTAATGAAATGCACTACATATGTTGGAGAATGATACTTCAAAGATGTTTGATATGACTAAGGCAAATGTTGGGATCAGAGAAGATGATGGAGAGATGCATTTTACTAAACGAGAGGATGCCTACTGGAGTGACACATAGAATTATTGAGGAAGTAGATGAGATTGTACGTGCAGTGAAAAAGAAATTTTTTAAAATGTACTTCGTCATTCAGATTGGATTGACACGAGGAACACAACAGAGATGGGCGACGTGATGAATTGACGAGACTAAAATGATAGGATGAGAAATGAGGACGGTTGAGCTGAAATGATGAGGTGAAGAAGCTATGAAGGCCAGGATGGACAGAGTGTGACCGAGATGCAACTGCTGATAAAAATGATGAGGTAATGATGTATTAATTGGAACGTAAAAGAGAAAAAATTAAAATATAAATTTAAGGTCAAACGGAAAAAAATTAAGGGTGCTGACATTAAGATCCACCACCACCCCCAACTTGGAAAGGAGAGACCGTAGAGGGAGACCAATCGACTAAGGCCCGAATATAGAACTGATCTGGAGCCCCAATAATTCACGGAGGATTCAATAAGAAATGTATTAGAAACTCTACCCAGAACTGTTAAGCACGGAGACATTCTATTGGTGTATTTCTAAGATATAGTTTGGTGCATTATTATTATGTTGTGTAATATTATCATATATTAACTAGTGCCATTATTTGATTACTATTGGGTGTTATATGGTGTCTGTGTTGTACATCAGGTGGTCAATTAGTTTACTTATGTTTATGTGTTGATATCAATAGTTACTTAGTGTATATCTCTACATGGTATTGGTGTATTTTCTTTACATGAAATATTAACATCTAATGGTGTTTACTGCTATAACTCGGTGTATGATTTATAAAGATGTAAGTTAATATTTTTGTTACTTATGCAATATTATTCCGTGACAGGCAATTGTTTAAGTATGAGCCGGGTTTTCTATAGAGGGAGTATGTTGTTAATGGTCGCAATACTGAGATTCAGTTTAGTAGCTGTGCCTTGGGCAGCATAAACTAACATTCGTGAGGAGAAGAGGGTCCAACAAATTGTTGCTTCAACTGGAAGATGTAGCAAATATACTGAAGAGAGCACACCTGTAATCCTACACATCTAAACAACAGTACATCATTTACTTTGAGCTGTACACAAGTTGTGAACCCGCAGGGGGATGAAAATTAGATTCAAAGATTCAAAGGGTATCTGCAAGCCAAGGGATGCGTGGACCTCGTGTGCACAAAGTTGTATACGTAAGTGGTGTATTTTTAATTGTGGTGCTTATAATCATATAGGTGGTGTTATTGTAAACACTGTGGTGTTCTTTTCTTGTTATTGCAAGGTTTTCTGTTTCCTAAGTGGCATCCCAACACTATACTTGTGTCATTAAGCCCCATGCATGGAAAAGTTTTGCTCATTTGACAACCCCTTCAGCAATGTGAAGAACAGGCAATCGGATATCGTGCTTGACAATCTGGTAGCCAATAAACACTACATGGTTATATTTATTTAATACACAAACAAAATATAATTGTTGTTATGCTTCCTTGATGGCAGCAAAATTCTTTTCACCATGTTGTATTGAACAGAATCTGCGTACAAGGTGAGAAGGTAAAGAAGTGAAATCCAAATAATGAGATCCTTGGAGAGTGCAATAACAAAAGGTTGTGCATCTTTTTTAATGGATATGGGACTCCCGTGGACAGAAGATAGAATGGGATGTGGATTGGGAGAAACAAGTGAAATTGAAAGTTACGAGTGGTACTTGGCTATTGATCACCTCATACTGTTTAGAATGAGAAATACTAAGAAGGCAGCAGAGTTTGGTGTTTATGAAGTTTTTCGATGGTGTAAGTTTTTTGCTGATGGCATGGCATAGAACATATGATTACTAGGGAAACAATGTTTTTGTATGGGTACTTGTGATACGTTACAGTTGCATTACATACTGCAGTATTATTATGCACAACTTCGTTTTATATCAACAAAAAAAAACAACACCAATTATAAAAAATGCGTGACATTTCCATTTTTATTGTCAGAATAACATCACATGAATAAATGCGACGCATATATTATATGACACATGATAATTCATATATACAAAATGACACAAGGAATAAACACCATTCTAATATAAAAACTGCCATTCTAAAAATGACCATTGTTATTAACAAACACAAGTACTCTAAAAAGCATAACTGGTTGTGTTATAAGAATTGTAGCAATGTGAAACTATAGGTCTCAACATCAAACTACACTGTATTAACTATTTAAAGGATGTCTATCTATTATGACATATTTATTATCAAAGTATGGCATTTCTTGATTGTTACAACTTGCTAGGAGCTTTCTCCTTGCATCTTACGCTTACGCTACCTTGTTTTAAGCTTGATAGGTCACGCACTTCCTGTTGACCCCTGAGATCTACAAATGGTTGATACTTTGTTTGCTGCACAGCCCACCCCTAAACTCCTCCCTCCCTCTTGGAGTTTGCCTTTGTCACAAATAACACCGTGTAGCTTGCCAAACGTTCTATATTGACCATCGGCCAGCCAGTAAGCTATATGTCGACCATAATAGATTTAGTATAAATCTAAAAACTTCTCCACTTTTTAGAAGATTGGATCACCAAAATGATCTCAATTGAATATTGGTCTAAACAGCACCTTTGTCCCAGAGACACAAGTAATTGTTGTAGATGTAAATGAATAGAACCCTAAATGCTACATGATATTTAATATAGTAACATGATATTATTTATATAAAAATTATTGAAGTGAAAACCAGACGGTTTTATTGAATGCGTCATATGAAGCTACAAAGTCAAAAATAAAGCAGAACAAGATGTGAGGTAGGTAATAATGAACGAGAATAGAGTATATCTACTAAAGATTATATATCCGATAAGTATGCTAACATGATAAAAATTATGTAAGGTATAAATTTTAAAAAAAGAAAGTATCTTAATTAATCTAAATAAGAAGAAAACATATGAATTCTCAGTTAAACATATCTAATAACAAAAGAAGCACAAAGTACACAGATCTTATGAATTGCTTACCCAGAGGTGAATATATACAAATGTGAATCCTTTCTCCAAACAATAATAGGAACACTATGGAGTCAACATACATATACTATGTAGAAAAACGCAATTACAAAAAGCAATGAAATGTCTAGAACGCACCTTACACCTGAGACACAATAATAGATCCCAAACTGCGCATAATTCCATAATAATGTTAGACTTAGTGCACAGTAAGTTCTGAATGTACACAGACAGCTATACGATAAGAAAAAGAAGCCAACTAGAAATGTCAATTTCTAACCAACAAGGGATCGGGATAGCCTATTATTATATCTGCGAAGCAAAAGTGACCTCGATGAAAATAAATATTGAAAGTAACATACACACAGAAAGTAGTATGTATGATCAACTAACGATAACAATAACTCAGATGAATTATATAATAAACCTTCGGATACTGTAATAGTTCACTGAGAAAGTAGTATTAAATTTTAAAATTACCTAAATGAAAATTAATAGATAATTAGGTTAAAATGAATTTTTGTAATAAAACAACACAGAATGAAATAAAAAGAGAGCAACTACTGATAAACTGGTACATGTTTTACCACGATTATTGGAGCACCAGAGACGAGAGAGAAACCAGAAACTTACACGAGTAGTAACTAGGACTCCTCTTGAGGTGAACACTCTGCTTGAGATACACGTATAAGCTGACTTTGACATGAAAGAGTTGGGGTCGATGAAAAATGAAATGATGTTTATGACATCGAGACAAAAAATTTGAGTTACTGTACTGCTGATGTAGTTTCGGAGGCAGGTCTAATAAAGGGTAGAGATGAGGAGAGAAGCATAAAGTAAAGGAGATTAGTGTATGGGGTCTCGATTTGGAAGATGAAAGACCTCAGGGTGAACTGAGTGGTGTCTTCCAGGATAAGTGTTGGAGGAACAATGTATATATTTTTAATTGTTTTGTGTTTAGTGCTATAGGAAGAACATAGTGATGTTTATTTGCTATACGAGCATGACGACGGGAAGTAAAAGAAAGGATTTATAATGAAAATCGCAGAACTGCTTTGAGGAATGGGAATTGATGTGAGAATCTGGTACTATTAACGCAGAAGTCTCAGGGAGAGAGATAAGAAGTAGTGGGGGTGCTGAATGATAAAAAAGCATTTAATATTACGTTTAAATTCTTCATTTTAATCGCACTAAACAATAATGGAAATTATTGTAACATCACAGATTTCCAGCATGGATCGTCCGCACAGCCGCCCCGGAGATGGTGCTCTAATATTGGTATCGCATCCCGTCCCATAGCTGTAAAATGTAAACTGTCATCTTATTAGAGCAGGGATCGAAAAGGCACCCTAGACCGGCTCATCAAGTATGCTTCTCGAAGGGGGGACCCTCGAACATTTGTTGTTTTGAAGGAAAGTCCTGCCCGTTCTAATTATATAGCCAAAATGATATATTCAACTCAATTGTATATACATTCCTTATATACTTAGATGAACAGTGTATATGAGATCAGGTCGAGAAAAATATTTTTATACAAGTACCACGTGAGAATCTCGATCATCTCTACAATGCGGCAAAATAATTAATTAAGCAACCGAGCATTTGCTATCTTAGCTACTGTTTGGTGTTAAGCGCTTATTGTGACTGAGGTGGTCACCTATCACATAGAATCCTAACATACTAGTTAATTACTCTCGAATATTCATACTAACTCGTTCCATTGTTAGATTGGAATTGTTAAATCTCTTGTAGTAAATAGAGGGTAATATTAATGGACTTAATATGGTAATTGAAAAATACTTCAATAATTATCTAGTATTCATATAACATGCTTCAAGAAGATACACATAAATAGACACAGTGTATCACTCAAAACTTGTTGACTACATAAATAAATTTTTTAGCTATATAATAGAATCATTTAAATGAAATCCCAACAAAATATTTTGGCTCTATACCAAAACACCTATCCTAGAAAATTTTGCTGTTTAAAGAAACATCCTATGATGTAGCCTTAGACTTCACTAATACATGAGCAGCCAAAAATGACAATTCATATGAATGAAAGGTGCACGATCGGCTCGATATAAATTATAATAAAAACAAGATTGACTACTATAGAAAAAAAAATGAAAACGTCGAGGAAGTGGGTGAGGGCGACAAGACGCAGTCATGCCACTCAACTATATCTCGTCCTTATGTGTCTGGCTGGTTAACTTGGAATACGTTAATCTTTATTTACAATTGGAAAAAGACACTTTATAAAATTTGAGGGAAATATACCAATCTTCTGTTAGCCACACTTTGAAAGACCTTTTGTTTTTGAAATCCGGAACGATTTAGCAAAGCTTTCGATATGTATCGGAGCACACTGATTATTCCTTCACATATGTGTATATTTACTTCTTTTGTTGGTTGTCTTCCTAAGTTATATTATAACTTTTACTTCAATATGTCGTTACAGCTGCAACTTATACCTCTCTTTCCGAGCTTATGATGTATTAGCATTGAGTTATCTTACTTCTACAACATCCATAACAAGAATACTAAAGACCTAAAATATGTAAATTTATGCTATCTCCTCACAAAGTAGATCAATGGCTATTTTTAAAATAAAAACAAAGGTAGAGCCCATAATATTATAATAATCTTATTGTTCCCTACATCGAACAATGTGTCAACATTCTAAAATTATTTGTGAAAATTTTTCACGAGAGATACACAGACTGGGAGAGAGAGCACACACGCTACTCACGCAGTAATCATGAACGTATAGAATTGAATAGTCAAGAAGTAGCTCGGAAGTACGAGGAAGAACGATTTAAACAAGCTCGAACACAAAAGTATAGAGTTATATAAGTAGTAAAATACTAATTACTCAAATAAACGTTAAATCTTGAGAACTATCCCCTAAAATGTAAAGAGTATAAATGACCCTATAAAGGCTTAGTTAAATTACCAACGCATTCCTGATTTCACATCTATACATGCTAAAGGGAGAGTAAAAGGTGTTAAGATTAAAAAAATACTGAGGATATATATTTATAAAATAGCTAAGCTTAAAAATTTAACACTACGATCCTATGTACCAACCACAACTACGATGGGAATATTATATCAGACAACAACACCAAACACTCTTCATACACCAAAAATAGAATATGAAATATAATCATATAATCGCATAAATAAAAACAGATATTGCAAAAAAGATAGAACCAACTTAATTTATATTAACTATAAATGAAAAGGTACTAATGTATGAGTTATATAGAGAGTAAAGTTATCATAGAAGAAAATAGGAAGACGTAATAGTAAGTTTATGAATAATAGCAGACTAAAAATATAAATTACTATAGCAAACGATAGTTAGCCATGACACTTAAACAAGAGATAGAGGATGGAGGATTATAGAAATGAAATATAGAAAAGTCTATTAACAAGGAGAAACGATAAAAATAGTAATAAGATTGTCATTAAGGATTAAAAGCACAATAGTTAATGGCACCCGTCCTCCCAGATAACACGAACTACCCGATAAAAGTAAAGTAACAAGTGTCAGATAGAGATAAATAGAAGATATATTATTATAGGAGTATCTATACCTATATTATATAATAATATTATTCATTAATAAGTCACTGACCCTTCCCACCCTACCGACGCCCTCTTCTCTCACAACGCACTTCACACTCGCAACCATGAAGGATACACATCCGGGTCCACTCGCTCCCTTCCCTCATCTCCACCTGGCTACTTCCCCTTCCCCGCTGCTCTCGTCGTCACCTTCGTTACTGAAAAACTCCGCCCGTAAATTCTCCGCTTGCGACGCACTGGACGGCCTGAATTGCACCTCTCCCCACACCCCGGGGCGGGCAAGCGAGCGCTCGATTGCGTTCGCGCTTTTGCGTCGGCCCATTCGGCGAAAAAATGACGTTGGAGATGATAACATCGGAACAAAGGTGGAAAAACGCGTTCAATTGCGTTGAACGTTTGAGATTATCGGCAGTTTGGGCGAATTAATTGAAGTTGAGCGATGGAGTGGTATGTTTGAAATTGCTCTGTTGAGTTTTAAATTTCGTTTTGGTATTACTATGTTTCTGTTATGCATTTTTGGAGTTTATGGGGCATGAATTGTTATGATTTTGTTGTGTACTCGTGTTGACTTGCTGTTTGGTTGTTTTTGGTGATTAGGTTTACTTTTTGTATACTCGTGGTGGCATAATACTATTTGATGGTGTGTTGGCAGATTGATTTTGTGGCATGTAGTAGGTAATTGTGTGATATTGGTAACGTGTTGGTGCTTTTATTAGTTAGCTTGTGTGGCAATCTGTTTTGCATCGTGTTGGTATATGCAAAGATAATTTCACTGAATGTTTTGTGGAGAAGGCAGTGGTGGTGTCTGTGATGAGGTAATGCCACTGATGTCGGGTTTTGTAGAATGCATGGCGATAGGTTTGGGTGAGGTATGTGACTGATGTGGAGTAGGGCAAGCATGGTGTGGGTGTGATTGAGATTTATTTGGCTGATGTGGGTGTAAAAGAGTGTATGTGTGTGTGGAACCTCTCCCTGGACTGATAAGTATTGGCGCCAGTTTGTCCGACGTGTGAAGTCCTGTTGTGGGGCAAATTTGTCCTCCTTGGACGGTCTGTTCTGTTTATTAATCAATTGCTGGGACTGTTGGGTTGATTGTAGGCGCACTCAATTCGGAAAGATAGGGATGGTGTTGGCTGTGGAGAACACGTAGTATGGACGTCAGGGTTTAAGCAGGAGGTTTATAGTGCGCTAAAAATTTGGGCAAGGAGCGGAGGGTGACAATAGGGTTGGTTGTGAGGCAAGGTTGTAACATAAAGCGTAAGCTCAATGGGTTTTGTATGTTGTGAATTATTTTGAGGAACGTCAACCATAGGATTGTGTTCAATGTATTCTAGGCCAATTTTTAAAGGTGAATCGTAGTCTCGATGCTGGGCCAAAATGTTTATTGGCTAGTTGTGTTCGGGCAATATTGGGTCTGTTCGGTCTATAGGTTGTTTAAAGAGATGTTGGTGAGCTATTGCAGTGTCGGGGGCACAGGTGTGATTTAAGACTTTAAGGTGACTGATGGCGTATATTATAATGGTGATGCTCATTATTCTAGATACGCTATTCAAGGATGTTGAGTTGTGTGAGGCATTTGATTTTGAAATGATGTTGATGAAGGGACCAGCTTTCAAGGGGGTTTTTGGCCCGGATGCAGTATCTAGGAGAATTTTGCGTTGTTTGGTGATGTTGTTTCATTTGATGCTACATACGGTACCCTACAGGTTAGTATTTATTTGTGATTGTGCATGTTGTATGGCTGTATTCACGGTGCATGATTTCATACCATATGTGTGTCTTATTAGAAGTGTGGTGTGATTGATTTGTTGTGTTGAGGTATATATTGGTGTTTGTTCATTTACTGGAATTGATACATAAGATCCTCCCTTTTGTGCTGGTTTGCTTACGAGGGAAGTGTAGTCCATATGTGTGGGCTTTTGGAGAAAATTTAGAAAGCTATGTGTTCATTGCACTATATGTGTTGTTACTCCGATGCAAGATCCAGGTCTTAAGCTGCTGTTGCTCGTGTGTTTGGTAATAAAACACAGTTGTTGCATGTGGATATAATGGTGCAAGGTTGTGAGAAGGTGGACGGTTTATCTAAGATGACGTGTTTAGGAGGAGTTGAATGCATTGTAGTGGGGAACAAATCACTGGACCCAAGTCATTTGAGGAGGCATGGAGTTGTATCATGGGGAATATGGTTTGGGTGACAATGGTTGCGTTGTTACTTGTTCGAGTTAGTACTATTGGGCATCCCAATTTCATGCGAGTTTATGTCAGGTGGTTTAGGGAAGTTCGATCGAGTCTCAAAATAGTTTTTTGGTTCGGGGGGGTTTATATGTCATTCTGTCTGGTTGTTCTTGGTGATTTTGGGGAGTGGGTTGGTGAAACGTCACGCCAGCAATTGATGTGATTGTGATCATTTTTTGTTTGAAGAACCATTGGATTGGAAGCTGCAATGGATGTTTACACCATTTCTGTATTTATGATGTTCAAGTGAGATTGTGAGCTGTTAGTGGTCAACGTGGTGTCTTGTGTGATTGTGATGGTACATGTATATATGGGATAAAGATGGCCAGAGCATGCGGTATGTGGATAGTCTGTCTGATAACAGCGGTAATGTTTTTGGCAAGATGTTCGAGAGGACGGGTTGGTGTGTAAGACATATTTTTTTTGTGTTTAAGATTGGCTTGAGGGTTCCTTACCCTAGGTAGTGGTGTCTCGCTGGACAAAGGGCTTGTTTTAAGCGCATATTCTCGATTGATGATAAGATTGTTTCAATTTCCTAAAAATGGGAAATGTTAGGGATTTTTACTAATTAATTAATGGTCTTGAATATATGCTTTACGTGGGTCTTGGCGATGGTAATAGAACGTTTGGCACAGCTAGAGTGTTTTTGTGAGCAAAGGATTATGTTCTCAGAGGGGAGTGAGGATGGTAGTACGGGGTGGTGGTGGTTGGGCGGCAAACCCAAGTTGATCAATTTTTCTGTAGGAAGAGTATTCCAGGGTGAACAGTGAGGTGGTGATTCATATTGAGCTAAACAGGTACGGTAGCGGTTGAGAGAGTGCAGGGAGAAAGCTGCTAGCAAGTGTGTAAAGCAACTCAAGGAATGCATACTGTATAAATATGGTCTATAGTAGGCATGCCTTTAAATGTTAGATGCAGTTGTGTAGTTTGATGTTGAGACCCTATATGTTTTCGTTGCGTACAATTCTTTAACACACCAGTTATGCTTTTTTTAGGTACTTGGTGTTTTTTAATAATGTGGTGCATTTTAGAATGTCGGATGTTTTATATTAGATGGTGTGTTTTATTCCGTTTGTGGTGGCATTTTAATAACTTGATTATATTGGCTGTCCCAATATTATGTTATGGGCTTTTAGTTCATGTGTGGTGGTATTCTAGTAAAAGGGATGGTGCACGCTATTTGTTATAGATGGTGTTTTTTTTTTTTTTTTTTTTGTGTATTTTATAAAAACGAAGTGTATGCATAATAATACTGGATTTATAGGTAATCAACTGGGTAACGTATTCAAGTCATTAAAAAGCATTGTTTCCTAGTAATATATGGTCTATGCATGCACAAAAAGATTACATGCCATCGCAAAACTTATAAAACAAACTGCTCTTCTGTATGTTTATTTCTTTAGTTTCATTAACATATGAGGTGATGAATGCAGCCAAGTCACTCGCTCCGTAACTTGTTCAATTGTTCTTGTTGTTTTTTCCCATCCCGACAAATCCATTCTTCAGCTGTCTGTCCACGGAAGGCTCACTAACAGGGGTGGGCCATTAAAAGATGCCAAATCCTTTTTGTTGTTGGCTTCTCCCAAGGCATCTTCTTATTTTGGATTTCAGCTTCTTTACTTCCCTAACCTTTGTACGCAGATTTCCTGTTCATCAACATGGTTGAAGATTTTTGTGCTCAAGGAAGATACAACAAATATAGTTTTTTTGTGTTGTGTATTATATATATACACAGGTAGTTAAGTGGGTTACCGATTGTCGAAGCACATATCCGTATTTGTCTGTTTCTTCACCATGTGCTGAAGGTTGTCAAGTGATGTCAAACTTTTGATGCAGTGGGGGTAATAGGAAGCAAGTGATAGTGGTTGGATGGACACTATGGGAAAGGAGAACTGGGTCTAGCAAAGGCCCAACATGTGTTGAATATACAGCGACTATAGTGAGTTATATGGACCAAGCCATTAGAGTAATGCACTCAGCCTTACGTATTACAATTTGTGCCACAGCCGATGTGCACAGGCAAATCGCCTTGTCTTGGCCGAATCTTCTCTTTGAATCTTTTGAATTATTTTTCATGCCCCCTGCGGGTTCACAACTGTGTACAAGGGGCTGAAAGGTATGATGTATTGTTGTGTGTAGGGATTTAAGGTGTAACTCTTTCTATTATTTGCTTAGCCTTGTCCGGTTGAAGCAACGAATTTTGTTGCGCTCTTTTCTTCAGCGGATGTTCTAGTATGCTGCCCCAAGCATTCAACTATCAGATACTGGATCTCGCTGTGTTGGGCGCAATTAACAGACATTCCTCTAAGTAGAAAGTCTTCATAGC
>VALG01002467.1:0-15862 GCA_009835305.1 Ipomoea purpurea
TCATCAGACTCAAACATACATCTTCAAAACTCCTACCAGAAATAACCAAACATCAGTTCAACGAAATTGACTCATGAACGGCCCAGGTTAAGGGTTGAAAACACGCCTCCAACAGAACCTAAGAAACGGACCAGGCATAGCTTACTTAACGACACTACTGTCCCTTTACTCCTGTTGATCGCTCACGAATACGGCGAACGACAAACCCAACAACCGACGCATAATGAACATATATAAAAACCAAACCATGATCAAGAGACGGAAAAAGCTGACCCTCAAAAGGCCTAATAGCCTCATCACACGTAGGATTCCAATACTCGTCCATCGGGAGACACGTCCATAACACAAGCCTGGAGAGAACTCGAACGAAAAACATCAAGCACAAAACTAGGTAAACAACATGATTAAAACCGTGTCAAAAAATGCACAACATGGCCAAAAAAAAATGTGAGCACAATGAACCCCCAATACACGACTAAACAAATAAAACATGACTAAAAACATGTGAATAAATACCCAACATACCCAAAAAAAAAAAGAGATATTAAAATAAACAAACTGTGTGCACAATTAAAACGGGCATACATGCACACTGCGTAAACAACAAACAATATGAACATAAGTAAAACAGACAAAAAAAAAAATAAGCTTTAAAAAAAGCGAAATAGGTACAGAAACAAGACTACAACCAGTACATAAACGCACGTTATATCAGAAAAAATGAGCAAACTGCCTGCACAAAGACAACTCCATGCATGCACACTGCGTACCCAATCCTACCCAACAACAAAAAAACAAAAAAAAAAAACAAAACAAAACAAAAAACAAAAAACAAAACAAAAAAACGGTCAAAACAAAAAACAAACTATAATAAATATAAAACTAATGAAATTAAATATGGAATATGGTATGTTGAAACTGAAGTTGCAAGACCACAATAATTATAACAAAAAAACAAACACCTAAACTGCGAGACATTCTCATTGAGGAATTAATCCACTAAAAGCTTGTTTTAAGTTAAAAAAATATAGAGAAAGTTTAAGAAAATACACAAAAAATGATATACAAAACTACACAACTATGTAACCTAAACCATTGTACTACTCTTCAAAAAAGGCGAAAAATAACATCTTAAAAATGATCCTCTGCTACACAGAATAGAAAAAAAGCTGGCCTGTTTTGAGGAATGGAGCAGCTCCTTTTTATATGAGTCCAAAAAAAGATTGTGAGGTTATAAAAGAATAAATAAAAAAAATTAGGATGTCAATCCTTTCTAAATTAAAAAAATGATTCCTAAGTACTGCCTTGTATTGAGATTAATAACAAATTTTTGGACATAGAATTTGACACCTATTATAATGTCACACATTCTCTCCTTTGTCAATATTTTAGGCAAAAACCCTTGATTCCTTTTGTTTTTAAGCCCATCAAGAAGTTGACATATGAAAGTGTCTCCCCCTTGATCAGTGAATCTCCCCCTTTGTTTGGGTAGTAACTGTGGGGTGATCATTCTGGTTAGGAGATATACTACTTGGTTTTGTCTGAAACTTGTCCTGATTAGTTGAGTCTGTCAGTTAGTGCAACCTTGTATCTGATTCTGCTAGTTGAAGCTGTCAGTTTAGTGCAAAAAAAAAAAAAAAAAAAAAAAAAAAAAATGGTCCTGCTTTGCTTGTCATTTTGCATAACAAAGAGAAATGATTCTGCCAGTGAGGACAAGCCACAAGAAATGATTCTCCCAGTGAGGACACAACACCAGAAAGAGGTCCTGTTCTGTTCAAAAGAAATGATTGCCAGTGGTCCTGTTTTGTTTTTCAAGGAAAGGCATAATTACAAAAAAAAATATAGTTAAACAAAAAGATATCACATGAAAGATATCACCATGATGTGTCTGTGTTACCAAAACTATCACATGATGTGTCTGTTTTCTCCCCCCTTTTTTGCTAAAACATGTGAGTTACGGAGTCTATTCTTCCAACACTTCTTTCTTTGATATGGTTGTCTTTTCGTGATCCTTGCCCTTGTCTATTCCTTCAAATTTCTGCTTGAGTACAGTCCAGCCATTCTGTGATTTCAGCTTTCTCCTTCTTGATGATCATAAGTTTTTCTTAGAAATAATGTTTTTCTAAGAGCTATATTCTGAATAGTCTGTTTTCAAAATAGGATGATCGTGTTGGTGGGTCAAAAGATTGTTCTTTGGGGCTGTGGATTTATCATTTGGTGAGTTCTTTTATAATATTCGGTGTGGTTTAGTATCTTGATGTGGTTGGTCTTGGTCTGAGGCCTATTTGTACGTAGTTCTGCTAGGGCCATTTAACAGTAGATTCATGAGTGAGGGGCATTCCAGTTTGTGAGGGCAATTTTCTGTAGGATTCGCATACTTGCTGGTCAGGAGAAGCGCCTTGATGCTTATTCTTTCAACCCTTGACATTTCCTGGCTGTGAGTTCCTTAGCCACCTTGTTCACTGTTTCAAAAGTTCAATTTCTGGCTCCAAGATCCAGGTGTTCCAAGAGGTTGTGATTGTGTTTGTGTGAATTCATGAAGTTGCCCTTACATATCTTTGCCATTTAACATAGAAACCTGCTAGGATTTGTGGTGGACTTGGTCCAAATTACAGTAGAATTCCTGAAAATTACTTCTTCATCATAGGCTTCTATATCTGGTGACTGTCCTAAGTAACTGATTATGTGATAAGGACCTTTCTGAATCTGTTCTGGGTTTTCCCAATTTATCCAATGACCCAGAATCTTTCTTGATTTATGACTCCTTTTCTCCCAACCTTTTTTCCAACAGTTTTCAGTTCTTTGCTTTAGGAAGGTTGTACCTGTGTGGATTGGGTTAGGTTTGGACAGGTCACCCATCAGTACTACAACTTTGATTTCCCTTTGTCTTGCAGTTGCCTTTTGTTTTCCCTTTCCTTTATGATATTTTGGTTGCCTTGAGGTTGATTTCCCTCTCCCAATGATTTGATTTCCCTTTGGGCCGGTTCTTATTCTCTCATAGCCAGAGAGCTCAGGCTTCCAAATTGGCTTGGTTCCCAATTTTGTTCATCTTCTGTGGATGAATATTCTTTTGTTTCCTTGGTTCTGGTGGGGTTTAGGGGATATTTGGTGGTCTTTGGAGGGGGGATATGCCACGAAACTGGGAAATCACTTTGGGCTTTTTGCTCCTTGGATCGGGCTCCTTCATATGGGTCAGTTTTCCTCTTCCCTAGGGTTTTTGGAGACCCGAAGAAGGTGGTTGGGTGGGTTTTTTACAACACGGTTATTGTTCATACAGTGTTGGGGGACTTGAAGCATGGATTTCCTTCTTCGTGGGTTGAGGCTCTGAGTCCTTCCTTGTCAATGTTAAGGGCTAGAGGGATCGACTTCGTGGAGTGTGGAGGCTCTGTGTGTCCCTTCTCCTCTGTTTCCATTGGGTTTTGTTTTCTTGGTCGGAGCTGACAATAGGAATAACCCATAAATCTAGGTTTCCAAGCCTTTAATGGTTATATGGCAAATAAAACCTGTAGTTAATGAACAACCTATGTCATTCGAGATATCAAAAAAAAAATACCCGATCCTATTAGTCTCCGGAAATCAGACCGCAATGGGGTTCATGGGATATATAAGGATTTTCTTCGTGACCTATAATAAAAATAATTAGAGGGATGAATTCGGGTTACTTTGGAGAATTGATGTTTTGGTCCTTTGAGGTTTTTCCGAATGGTTTACTCTGCTATCGGAACAGGGTCCAATGCTTGTGTGGTGGAAAAAATAAAGCTTTCTAATCTTAATCTATATAGACTACCAGAATTTCGTTAGATGATGATCTCGCTCTTATATTGGGAGATTTTATTTACAAACCAGTTCCGGAGTATTTTAGGAGGAGTATTCAATTATGCTGATTGAGAATCATAGTTCCTCAAATCCGAGGTAAACTTTTCCCATTTAGTGGTAACTAACTCTCCTGGGGTCCTTTGGTTACATCACAATGGTTTCTTGTTCTTCTATCTTCAATATATCACATGGGTGTTGTTGAGTGAGATTGAAGGGCGAGTGGTGGTTTTTCTTTCATAAGAGGAGTATGGCTGAGTCGGGTGAGAGTCGCGACATCTGTTCGTGGATTTGGGGGCTTTTGTGTTTACGGATCGGGTCTGGGTCTTTTGTGAGTATGGGCGGCATTGAGTTTATGGTTGACTAAAAACATGGGCCAGGGGGAACTGGAGTTTTCGGGTTTGTTTAACGGTATATTTTTGCTTCGGGCCCATTCCCGTGGTGATGACCTTCAATTATTTGTGAGTTTATAGGGAATGCATAGGCCCATTTCACCCGTCTACGTATTATTGACTTTGTGTGTTCTATTCCCTCACACATTTTCCCTAGAGCTTTGGTTAATATATCTGCTAGTTGTCCTTTCTGTATTAATGTGGGTAGACTGATGATTTCATCTTCACTAACTCTTCCTATATGCAATTATTATGAAGTGATGTCTGATATTTTAATGTTGTTTTTGTCCTTGAGTTTTGTATGAAACTATTATGGAATTTTTCCGAGATGTTATTAATTTTCAAACTTTTATTGTCACATTAGTGAATTGTCATGATTGATTGTTGCATCCCATAGTCTTCTAGCATTTGTTTTCATCCAAAGTAGTTGGATAAGTGCACAGCTTCCTGCTGCAATGATATCTGCTCTATCTGTTCTGTTGATTAGGGAAATAGAAACTTTGTTTCTGCTGATCCATGATACTAGAGTTTGGTGCTAGGAAGAAACCATCCTCACTGACGTACTTTTTAAATTGTCATTCCTATGTTACCTGTTGCCCAATCAGATCACAATAAGCTGAGAGATGGTGATTGGTGTCAAATGAGTACCAAATTCCTAGATCGGTGGATGTCCCTTTTACGGTATTTAGGATGATGTTCTAATTTTGACTGCTTTTAAAATGTTGTTTTCAGATTGGAGTTGGCCTTGGTATCTTAGCAATTCAAATTCCTACTGCAAAAGCTTAGATCTGGGTCTGTCTAGCAGAATTAGAGTACAGTAATCCCTCCTATCATCTTCGATATAAGGGGTTTGTTCAAGACCGGTTTTCTTCCTATTATAATTATATAGTTTTTCTATTCTGGAAATTCCTATTTCTGTTGTTGGAAAGTTGTGGTTTCCTGACCAACATTTGCTTTCTTCTAGCCGAATCTTTGACTAAGTTTTTGGCATATTTTGCATTTGGGAAATAAAGATTCCATTGTCCAAGTTGACGGATTTGTAGACAAGAAGTAGGTTAGTTCCCCGACCAATTTTCAGCTCATTTCAATTCTAACTTCCCATATTGATGATGAATTGGGTCTTTGTGGTTCTCAAGTGTTGAGCCAAATACTATGTCATACCAACATATATAATTGGGGGCCCCAAATGAGCTATGTCATTTGACCGTCTGTTTGACAAAATAGGGGGGGGGGGGGGGGGTTTGTCCACCCACTCGGCTCCTTGTGTAACCTTTTTGGATTAAAAAAGTCCAGTGAGACGTTCGTGGACCAAGCCCGGGGAGTTGCTTGGTTTTAGTCCCATATAGTGCTTTGTTGAGTTTGAAAACTCTTTGGTGGAAAGTGGGTCTTTCAACCTTTATTTTTTGCTTTTTGGTTGGGGCTCCGGTAGACTTCCTCTTTAATTGATATCCCAATTTAGATTGCTGTTTTCAACTCACCTTTCGTTTGGTAGATGCCTTTATCTCTTTGAGGTATGCAGGGGTTCTATTGCTATGAGTTAGTCGGATGATTCAATCCCTGGGCTAACTGGGGCCAAATGTTACCTCCAAAGTCTGTTCGCCTTCGAAGTTGAGTGTAAGCCTTTGGGCCCACTAAAAGGTCCGAGCCTTTTGTTTACGGGAATGAATATTGTCCTTGATCCATCTGTCTTATTTTGGTAAAAATTCCATTTTTGTCTAAAATGATTGGCATAATTCCGGTTTTAGGGGCTAAAACTCACAAGGGGTTTACCCATTGTGTCTCTTGGGAATTGGCTGGTAAATTACATAACTTGCATGGCTCCCTACCCCATTTACATAAATTATTTTTAGGGGGGGCTTCCCGTGATTTTTGTTTTTTGGGTATTCAAAATTTTCGGGGGAAAGGTGTAGGCAGTAGTCATATAGTCACCCTCTTCCATCCTTTATTGATAGGGTTCCGGCTTCTTTCCTCTAGTCCCCTGATTCTCCTTCCATTTAGCTTTCAGCTATGGAGCGTTCTCCTGTATTGGGGTTGGGTTTTTCCTGCAAAGCCCCTAGGGTTTATCGCAGTTGGGTGAAACTTCTTTCTTTTTCCTTTGAATCAAAAAGCCAGCTTTTCCTTCCCTTTTCCCTGCATGATTCCTGGTTCCTGATTTCTGGGTGTCCCCTGATGTTGGACTGCTTGTTGTCGGGAACCATTCAAGTGATCTCTTTTCAAATTCATTTGGAGGGAAGATCTTCCTGCTGTATCATTGAACCGACCAACAATTGATTAGGACTCCCATGACAGTGGTCCCTGTTCCTAAGGTTATATACTCGATATCCGGCCTGTTTGAGGAGTAACCTAAAAAAGAAGATCCCCCCTTTCCATCACTCCCTTTTTGGTAATCCGAATTTTCCAACGGTTGCTTATCTATTAGAACATACATTTGCTTCCAAACACATGTGTGTATTTTAAATTAGGTGTTCTTCCTTTCGCAGATTTGTATGGTTCATGTTGATTATGTTCTCTTCGCAATAAATTACTCCGGTTTATCCAAGTAAACAATGCTATGTTTGACAGCCTTCTGCCCCAGATTTTTTGAGCCAGAGAAGCTTTTTGTGATTTAAGTAAGGAACTCTTGCCATCTCTTAGAGATGGTTCGATTCTTCCTGTTCAACTACCTCAATATTTGTTTGGGGTATCTTGGTGCGGAGAACTCATGATGGATTTCCATTTTCGGTGCATAAATTCTTTTGAATTTTGAGTTCTCCTCGAATCTCTCCTTATCCATGGTCACCTTCTTTTGACGAAATGTTTTTCCCCTATTGCTTCCCTCCTTTTTTCATTCTGAATTTTATATATGATGAGGTGTCTTGAAAGTTTAGTCTAATATAAGCTTACAGATTTTTTCCCTATTTATATGTAAAATTTGTTTTAATTTTATAAACCCCATAATGTGGAAATCTTTCTCTATGAATAATATTCATGCGCTGTTACATAGATCGTATGCTCTTTCCCACCCTACTGGTCTCAATTTACATTGATCTTGTGTTCTAAAAGAAGAAAATCCAAATTAGAAATTTTTCCATGTGGAGTCGAAAGGTTGTGGGCTAGCCTTTTAATTTTGGGCTAGTCTATTCGGAGGGCCATCGGACTAATCGATTTCGAGCTCGTCGGGCTAATGTGTTTTATCGGGCTAGCCCCGTTCGGACCATAACCCTGTCAGTTTTGATTTATCGGGTTAGCCCATCGGATTTCAGGCTAAATTGACATCCTAACAAAATCCATATAAAATCTCTTAGGGGACGTAAATTGACATCCCTACCAAACCCATATAAAATCCCTTAGGGGGCGTTTGGTTCAGGTTATATTACATAACCAAGGGAATGTAACATTCCTGAGCTTACATTCCTATGTTTGGTTCATATTCTCTGAGGGAATATAACATTCCCCAGGGAATGGCAACATTCCCCTCCACATAGGATTTTGAAGGGAATGTGATTCCCTTGATTTTGTTAGGTAATGTAAGATATACCTTGATATTTTATAAATTTTGTCATTTTAATTCTAATTATTATTTAAAGATATATATTTTTATGTTGCTTATATATAATAATATATATAGACATATATATATATATAATATTATATTATATATATATATAATATATATATATATATAGTATTTATATAATAATAACCCTAAACAAACATGATTTATATACATACCTCAATTTTAACCAAAACACTGCAGGAATCTAACATTCCCAGTAAATCAGTAATCTAACATTCCCAGCAATCTAACATTTCCTAAGGTAATTTAAACATTCCGTGAACCAAACGGTCCCTCAGGGGGCGTAAATTTACATCTGATAAACATTATTTTAGTTGTTATTTTTAATAATCTTTTTATAGTTAATATACAATAATTAATTAATTTTATATCTATTTTTATTTATTATTGTTTTTATAGCTTTGTTAATATTTTCTATTTTTAGGTTGTTTTATTATTATATTTGTTTATTATTTGATTTCTGTTGGTCCAATAATTCTTGATTCCTAATTTCATAATAATAATAGTTGTAGTAGTATATGATAAGAGTTTTAATAAATGTAGATTAGTTTATATATGGTCTCTAATAAGATTATTATTATTATTATTAATTATTATTTTTATTATTATTATTATTATTATTATTATATTATTATTATTAGGTTACACGTTATTCAATCCTAAATAATAGCGACCAACAATAGTGCCTGGCGACAGATCTCCTTAGGCCATCTCCAAGGGGCCTCTATTCCACCAAAACACCAAAACAATATAGCGTAAATCAGCTCCAAAGGGGCGCCATTCACCAAATATTTGGCGCACTGTGAAACAGTGCTGCGCCATATTTGGCGCAGCACTGTTCACAGTGCGCCAAATCTGTATATATATATTTTTTTTCGTTTTGACCCATCCTTTTTATTTAATTCCTTTGTGTTTTATTTTTTGTTTAATATATTTGTATATTTGTTAAATTGTTAACTATAATTTAATATTATTAAATGAATTATATCATTTGAAAGATCTCATCAAGATGATTAAAATAAGTTAATATTGAACAAAAATTAATAAAAAATGAAAAACAAAAAGCTTAATTATAAAAAAATTAAAGCAAATTACATACTTAATTTTAAAGCAAACACATAAACTTAAATTAAAACTACTTTAAACATACTAATTTAAAGCAAACACATAAAACTCACTTTTTTTAAACATACTTAATTCAATATCTCCCAGCCAGCATCATTTCCTCCCAAATGATTAAAATATTGAGTAAACTGACTGCTTGATTCTTCTCCTCCAAGTGTTGACGAGCTCTCTTTGCATGAATTTGTAATTGTGTATTTTTAAGTCAATCACGCCTTATTGGATCTGTGATGGAATCAACATCTATGCTCATGATTCTGTTATCTTCCCTGTTGTTCCGCCAACTGTAGTTGCTTTGCTTCATTTTGAAATTTATCGTTTCATTTTGAGCTTTTATCATTTGAAGCTTCATAATTTTTTTGGACTTGAATTTGACTTTGTTCGAACATTTGTGCGATCTTTTCATTATGTTCTGTGACTTTGAAAAATAATCATGACATTCTGCAAATGCTTGCTTCTTCTTTTTTTCCTTGTTACGCCCGGTAGGACGTTCATTGTTCAAGCCCTGACTTTCGAAATCATCGTCTAAGTTAAGGCAAAACGATGATGAACCTATTGACTTATCGCCTTGTGACTCTCCACTTCAATGTCAGAACTTCGCTTTCGACTTGCAACACTTGGTTCTCTACCCGAAGGACTTTGAAATTTCTCCAAGTCTTTAACAATAGGCCATACATGATCAAAATTTAAAATCATTTTTAAATTTGACATCTTGTTCCATTAGTGCTCTTGCCATATTAATTTGTTTATAAACCACAATTAAAGTAAGTAAATAACACAAACGTTCAAGGTATTCACAATTTATATATAAACACAAAATACTCACAATGTCTTTTTGGAAGCTCCACTCGGATTCAAATTCTCAACCTGTACAATACATCCTCTGAATTTGGCGACAGCTTTCATTATAGTTTGCATCCGGGATGTAATTGACCTCAATGATCGAGTGCTTCCAACATTTGCTGGTAGCGCTTCATGATAAGCATTCATAATACGAGTCCAAAATACATCCCCAGCTTGATGATGACCCGTAACTTTATCTTGACAAATATTAACATATACATGACAAATGAGTTTATCTTCTTCAATAGAGTATGAACTAGTTCGAACTGTGCGTGCCTTGGACATTTTTTTAAGAGAGGATGGAGAGGAATATAGAATAGAGAATTCAAAGAGCCAAGAGTTATATGAATAGAAAATTTGGTGAGTTGTGGTTTCTGATTTGGTGGTATACTATTATATAGAGTGAAAACAAAAACCAATTAATGGCTAAGATGGTTGTGATATAATCCTACGGTTCAAATCAATTGCTTTTGGGATTTGGGAAAGATATCATGTCAGATCTTGGATTGTGTGTTGGAAGTATATGAATACCAATTAATGGCTAAGATGGTTGTGATATAATCCTACGGTTGAAATCAATTGCTTTGGATTTGGGAAAGATATCATGTCAGATCTTGGATTGTGTGTTGGAAGTATATGAATACCAATTAATGGCTAAGATGGTTGTGATATAATCCTACGGTTGAAAGCAATTGCTTTGGGATTTGGGAAAGATATCATGTCAGATCTTGGATTGTGTGTTGGAAGTATTGAATACCAATTAATGGCTAAGATGGTTGTGATATAATCCTACGGTTGAAATCAATTGCTTTGGGATTTGGGAAAGATATCATGTCAGATCTTGGATTGTGTGTTGAAGTATATGAATACCAATTAATGGCTAAGATGGTTGTGATATAATCCTACGGTTGAAATCAATTGCTTTTGGGATTTGGGAAATATATCATGTCAGATCTTGGATTGTGTGTTGGAAGTATATGAATACCAATTAATGGCTAAGATGGTTGTGATATAATCCTACGGTTGAAATCAACTGCTTTTGGGATTTAGGAAATATATCATGTCAGATCTTGGATTGTGTGTTGGAAGTATATGAATACCAATTAATGACTAAGATGGTTGTGATATAATCCTACGGTTGAAAGCAATTGCTTTGGGGATTTGGGAAAGATATCATATCAGATATATAAATACATGGCATACACACTTATCTTTCACCATAGCAATCCTGAGATATGAATCCCTCACACCCCTTTTCATCCTCACCCAACACCCATCTTCATCCTCGCAAGAGGATGACGATGATCTCATTGCTACAATACAATCACAACAACAAGCACTACTAAGTACGTATGCTAACAACAATGCTGCAATGGCTTACTGTTTGGAGATTATGTCTACTCAAGCCATCAACCAAGTCATGGCGGTTCAATTTCCGGGCATAGAGTGATTCACCGTGACCGTGAAGAAGGTGATCGAAGATTACATGCTGATTATTTTTCAGAAAATCCAAAAATAATGAGGCAATATTTCGTAGACGATTTCGAATGAGTCGAAATTTGTTCTTACGAATTGCCAATGCTGTTGCAGAGCACGACAATTACTTTGTGCAACGGAGAGATAATGTCGGTAGACTAGGCTTGTCTACTTTACAAAAAGTAACAGCAGCATTTCGAATTTTGACTTATGGAGTAGCAGCAGATGCAACAGATGAATACATCCAAATTGGGGAATCAACAGCAATTGAAAGTTTGAAGAGATTTTGCAGAGCGGTAGTAGGGTCTTTGGACAACGCTATTCTAAGAGCGCCTGATGCTAATGATGTTGCAAGGTTGCTTGAAATTGGTGAGAGGCGTGGCTTTCCAGGGATGCTTGGGAGTTTAGACTGCATGCATTGGACTTGGAAAAACTGTCCAACAGCTTGGGCCGGACAATATGCTGGGCGTAGTCGAGAACCAACTATTGTTCTCGAGGCCGTAGCTGATTATGATTTGTGATTTGGCATGCACATTTTGGTTTTCCGGGTCGAATAATGATATTAATGTGTGGAGGCATCACATTTGTTTGCAAACATTGCAAATGGTATGGCACCTCCTGCTCATTATGTTATTCAAGGAAAGTGTACGATTACAGGATATTATTTAGCTGATGGGATATATCCGAAATGGTCAACCCTGGTACAAACTATTCATCAGCCCCTAGGACCAAAGAAAAAGTTATTTGCAATGATGCAAGAAATGTAGAAAGGATGTAGAACGTGCATTTGGGGTCCTTCAATCAAGATTTGCAATAGTCAAGGGACCAGTACGTTTTTGGATAAACATGTATTGCATGATATAATGACATCATGCATCATAATGCATAATATGATAATTGAAGATGAACGTGATGAGCAAGTCGATATACAAAGTTGGAGAGAAGCACCGGCTCCTGAGGTTGATATATGTAGAGATGAAAGAATTGTCTTGAAGAGTTTCTTGCTCGACGTAGGCAAATCAAAAATAAAGAAGCGCATTATGCGCTTCGTGATGCATTGATTGAGCATATGTGGGAACATTATGGTAATTCTGTCAATTAAAGCGGATGTTCTATGAATTATTATTGTGAAATAAATAAATATTGCATTATAATTATATTGTATCCTTTTTTATTTTTATATATTTACATATTTCGTTAAATATTAAACATAAATTGTATATTATTAAAATAAAATTATATCATTTGAAAGATCTTATCAAGACGATTAAAACAAAACTAATATTAAATACAATTAATTAAAAATAAAATTACATAAATATAATTAAAGTCTAATTTATTAAATTACAACAATTAGTTTTGTTAAAAGAATAAAAGTATAAATATAAACTTTATGAGGGGTGTAGGAATAAAATTTGGTGCAGAATTTGGTGTAATGGGTTGGAGATGGAAAAAATTTGGTATAAGAATATGCTGGGAATATTTTCTTTTTTTTTATGTAAAATTTGGTGCAGAATTTGGTGCAATGGTTGGAGATGGTCTTAGATTAGAGAGACGATTGGCTGACGATGCAGATGCAGTGAATTGAACCATCGGACGGAAATCTTCACAAACTTGGTCTTGGGGAGATCCGGTTCATCAGGCGACAGTTGTGTGCTGCAGCGGTATAAATTGAGGCGATCGAAGGGAGAGGAGATCATCAATTTCACCCCGGAGCAATTCCGGAGGGGATCCACAACAGAATTCTGGTTAGTAACAATTTTTGATCGGCAGCTTCTCTTGGTTTGGCGACAAGCGGCAGCAAATTCTAGAAGTGGCGGTGGCTGCTTATAGTCTGGGTTGCAGTGAACTCCGTTCGGTAGCTTCGGCAATTCTCCTGGGCAGTGCACAAATCCTCGTTAATTCTCACATCCTCTTTGAATTCATTTTAACTCTTTTAATAAGTTATTTAGTCCTTACCATTTGAGTTTATATAGAGTTGTGCAGAACTATTTTAAATATGATTAGTCCTTTAAATATGAGTTGCTAATTGTCATTCTAGGATATAATGATTTAACCATGAGTATTTTGCAGTAGTTTGATTTTAATATTGTCAAATTAATTATATTTTATCTTACTATTTAAGTTGCACTGAGATTAATTAAATTGAATCTGGTTAATTAGATTTTATTAGTATGCTTGTGAGAAGTATTGAGTAAACACCATACCTTTAATTTCATGTTCCTATACTTTTTTGGTTTAATTTTCTTTGAATTTCTGCTTAGTATTTTTTTAGTTTTGGTTTAATTATTTTAACAATTGAAATTAGCCTTCGTATTTATTCTGAGCTTTCGTTATTTAACTTCAAGAATTTAAGTTATTAAATTGCTTAGTATCAATTTCCTGTGGGATTCGACCTTTGCTTTTGCACCTTATTATTATACTGACTCGTGCACTTGCGAGCAATTTCTTATGTATCAAACCATAGGTATTTCGTTGGTTCATAAGAGTAAAAATAAAACTAATCAACAATACCGAAAACAAAGAATAATTCGAGCTAGAGAGAACAATCATTTTGATGCGCTTGTTCTTGAAAATATTTTATCGTCTAGACATCGTAGAGAATTGAGAATTCTAATTTGTTTCAATTCAAACAATTGGAATGATGTGGATACCAATTCCGTATTTTTCAACAAAAACGGGGTAAAAAACTGTAGTCACTTTTGGAAAGAAAGGAACCTTCACATGTGGCAGAATTATCGGTTGGATTTAAATTGTACATCCCTAACAAAACCCATATAAAGATGGTCGACCGGCTGGATGGCCTGATGCTCTACTGACCTATTCACATGTGGGGACCATTTTTTCATTTTCCAACTGAAATCTCGACTAATTTCTGGCCTAAACAATTGATGCGGACTTGCGATGACAACTTTAAGTAGGGCCCAGTCACGACTTCCAACTTGTTTGTTTGTTTTTTTGAAAACTTGTATCCGCAATCCATCCGCACCCCAACAGCACACTTCTATCTATTTTTTTTTTTTGTTGAGAGACTCTCTCTCTCTTCTTGGCATCTTACATTCGTTTTTTGAGGGAATTTTCAGACCCAACAATATTATGGAAAGCTTCAAAAGAAAAATGATGCATCGGCGGCATCAACCAACTGATTTCAACACAAAAAAAAAATGAAAATAAAGAAGCATGAGCGAACAGACGGCCTTCTCTCAGATGAAGACCGCAGCCCGGATCTGGATGCGTTCAGTAGTCCAAGATCTATTAGACCTCTCTTCAACCTGCTCATGCCGCCCGGCCTAGATCCAACGGTTTCAGCTCAAATAGGGAAGCGCTTAACAGATCTCCGTTGACTGGGAAAATCTACTCATTTTAGGTGAGATCAAAATTAGTTTTTGCTTATATTCTCGGATCTCCGTTGAAACCCGTGTTCTACTATACATGCGTTAATAATATCACAATCTACTCTTCCGGCCTCCATCTTCAATTCTGTTCTTCATACATGTCTTAACTACAACAAGGTTTCTCTCTGCTCTTCCTACATGACTTTTGCTAATTCATTTTATATCCTTTTATTTGTTTTCATGGATTTGTATATTTTTTTAATACTCAATAATTATAAAAAAAATTATATCATTTCAAAATACAAATCAAAACAAGATTAATATTGAATATATATTAATTAAAAAATAAATTACATACAACAAAATTAAAACGATTACATCTAAAATTGAATTGTATTGAAATATTATTATTACCTAACTAATTATTTATATTAAACTAATTAATATAAACTAATAAGTTTTATAATTTACTTTGCTGGTTTTCCCTACCTGGCGTATTATGTATGGTTAGCAGTAAACTGTGTATATTTCTTTCGGGTATCCCTTCTTCAATAAAAAAAAAAATTGGAAAACCGAATTATTTTTAATGTAAGACGTAAAAAATTTATGTAATTGAATGGATATGAATAAAATTTGTGTCAAAATATTATTTTGGATGTGTAGATTTTTAGTGTTTTGGTCTAAGTGAAGTTAGAGATGGTCTTTAGGTTTAAGAGTCAATTGTGGTTTCTCAATGGTTTTGTAAGTTTTTTTTTTTGGGGTGGGGGTGGGGGTGGACGTAAATGTAATTTTTATTCCAACTAATTCAATATGTAGAATAATCACTAGGGCAAACCCTAGGACAATAACAAAGGAAAAAGCATACCTCAAAAGAGGTAAACGGCCCAAAGGCCAAATATCAAAACATAAAATTTTTAAAAGCCCATTAATTCAACCTCCTGTAGCGCCCAAAGAATTTCAAAAAGTCCATGTAGCCCAAGATAACTTCAGAAACCAGCCTTGAAGACAATTATTCCCCTTCAGCATTAACGGTCCAATAAATCCAAGCCCAAGAAAAATTTCCAAAAACTAAATTTAAGTCCCCTTGGGCGAAAACCCAAAAAGAAAATGCTTTTTTACAAAATCATTCATTTTTGGAAAGTCCATTTTTTACTGAACCTTTAATATAAAAACTTAGTGTAATAGTTTGGATAGCCCGCCAAAATACCTGCCCAAGGGATGTTGGCCGCCCCTGCACCACTGTAAGCCTGCGGGCTTTGAGGGGGCCCGCAAAATTTTAAAAGTTTAAAATTGTAATTAAATTAAAAATTATAATATAATATTAA
>VALG01002469.1:0-11683 GCA_009835305.1 Ipomoea purpurea
GTTTTAGTTGTGTATATTTGTATGTTTTGTGTATATTATTATTATTTTTGTATTATAATGTTGCTTTGGGATTATTTGAAATATTTAAGTATTTTTATATTTTTAAATATAGGGAAGATGAATTAGGGTTTTTTTCTTAGTTGGTTGGAGAGGTTTGTTTATGTTTTTTTTTGGTGTTATAGTTTGGATTTTGAGCTTTTTATGGTTTGATTTTGTTTTCTTTGGTATTTTTTTATATTTTTTTGGTGGTTGGAAAATATAAACCTATAATGTATAAGTGGAATGACTGTAGAATCAGGGACAGGGCGTCACCACTTGTCTATACTTATAACGTCGGAATACACGGGTAACACATCCAACCTACTAAAGGTTAATGGGTAACTCAGGTACGGAAGGATAATGAGGTACATCTACGCAAACGGAAATACATGCCAAGAGCACACACTATAGCCTTTCTCATGACATACACTCTAGAGTCACAATGAAAAATGAACTTCACTTCGACTCTACTTACATAGTGGTTCGCTCAAGGTGTGGTTCAGGGGTGTGCTAGTGCTCATTAAATCACCAGTTATGATTAAGTTTTCGCTCTCTATACTTATGCCTATTAGCGTTAATTATCACTGCTGGTTAATTGGTGTGTGAGTTTGTTGGGAGTTTGGTATGATGTAGATCAATGACGTTTTTGATGATTGGCGTGATATTTGTTTAATGGTGTATTGGGGGTCTGTGATGGGGTTTTTGAGGCAATGTTTATGCTGGTTTGTGTTTATGTTTGTTGTTTTGTTTGTTGTGAATGCTTGTTCCGTTTTGTTTACGACCCTGGGTTGTTTTGTCGTTTTGGATTTTGTAGTTGTTACGAGTTCTCTAAACTCCACCCTATGTTGTCCATGGGGTTCCCTCGATTCTCTATATATCCCAACCCTCTATAACCCAATAGGATTAGACTCCTAAAATATTAATGCCCTGAGAGATATGTTAGTATTAATAAGTTGGGTGTTGGAGAGTTAAGGGTGCTATCTTCTAGGAATTTGGTCCGTCCCCTTACTAAATTAATCTCTCACCTATTCCAGAGGTTAAGTTTCAAATGAGCCCTTTAGGTGAAATTCTGAGAAGCATAGAAAGCCTTAAAGATAAGGATCCTTGCGATGAGTCGGAAGGTAATTTAGTTAAGTATGCTATCTTTTGTTGGGTTATTAGTTTTTTGGAGTAACTCCATGTGTTCTTTCAACAAAGCTCTTGATATGGGGAGAGAGAGATTCTCCTCCTCCTGATGGGTTTTCCGCCGATTATGTTATTGTAGGTTGTGTAGTTTTAAAGTGATTGGTATTGATTGGATTATTTTAGTTTGAGATTTGAGGAATTTGATATAAGTGCATTGAGCTCCTAGTTCAGGGATCTTGTATTGAGATCTGTGATACTGGGAAGATTGTTGAATAATTATGGTTGGGTCTTTTGTTGATGACTTATTTATTGTTTCATTTTTGCGGATCTTGATGATTATATCTGTATTCTTATAGTTATGTGAATGTTGGGCTTGATGAAGGGTGAGTGATGTTATATTCTTGATTGTCTTTATGTGGGGCTCTTGATCCGTAGACCATGTAATTTAGATTGACGGATCGTATTCTTGTTGATAATAGAAATAATTTGTGTGTAACACCTCCAGATTTTCAAGTACATTTGTGAAAACTTTATATAGATGGGATTTTGGTATTTAGGGTAAGGGGTGTCTCAGTTTACTATCCCAAAGTATGAAATTAATGCTAAACGGTGGTGCGTACGCATCCGATACCTGTAGCCTTAGAGAACCCAGGGGTTTGCACGTAGGCTGTCTAACGTATATCGACTCCACGATAATATTATTCATAGATCATGCTACTACAGTTGTGCGATAAGGGATGATACTGATTTTAAGCTATTCTACGTCGCGTTCTAAGTGCGCGCTCTGCGAGGCTTCTAATTTTCTCTCTGAGGTTGCCTTGGTAATAGCCCTAATATATACTGTTCAGGCGAGGAATGCTGGTAACCCACTCCAACCGCGTGTGAATTTATACATTGATCATTAGTGAGATAGCTTATTGATTTATTTGTTGTGAGTCATTAATGATAAACCTTTTTGAGCAGTGGAATGATAATCCTACGTTACTCTATCTTTTTAAACGGGGATTGTGACTCTTGACTTGAATAGTAGGCTAGACACCGAGCAGAGGTTTGTTCTAGTTAATATGGTACATCGCGATTGGGCATATTTCACAATCAGGCAAGGCCTATGATATAGAACAACAATATACGCATTTTAGACCCAACATAAACAATCTCCCATTACATAAGAATGGCCCTTAAGTCACATCCCCAAATGCATATCTCAGTAAGTTGCCAGTTTGATTTTTGAATTCATTCCATATTCTCAACACAGGTAGCAGGGGTAGGTGCGACTTTTTGTTCGCCACATCGGATCAATCCATGCCCATACATGTATGGTCAGCGCATAATAGCTCTGACCGGCCCTTGGCGCACCCTGCACTGGTACTCGTGAGGTTTCGGAGCAACAAGGTGGGTCGAGGTCGCAACCGACCGAGTGAACCTGCGAGCTCCATCATAGTTTGACGCTAAGCAAACAGTGGACCGCAACCCATAGAAAATGTCCTCTGACCCGTAGCCAGGAAAGTATGAAACGCAGGCTCATATAGGAAGACGTTGTGAGTCATGCGAACCGTATAGGACGGTTGGGCGCTGGCAAACCCACAGGTATCAATGTGTCTGACCGGCAGCCAGCGCGTTCTGAGCCTGCAGCTTCAGGGATAAACTTGATACCCTGATCTGCCGGTAACCGAATTGGGTAAGGGACGCACCTACATGATATAGCGTATAAGGGCATTTTAGGGTGCCACATGCAATCCCACATTGACTAACTGGTTGGAAGGGGGTGATTACGGTTAACAATAGAGACTATGCGTGGATCCTTCACATACTATAAGAATGAGTCTTAAGGGTTTGGTTTTCATTGACTCTTTCCGACCTATGGTATCTGGATATGGGGTGCCAATGGTCAACTATCATGCAGAGATATGCAAGTACTCATATACCTACGGAACGGTAGCTGAGGCAGGGAAATAGTTCAAATAGTACAGTAGGTCACGATAGCGAGAGTCTGTGGGACACCAACGGTGTTTTCGCGGTGGAGCTCAACGGGGAAAGCGGACATCCTCCGGGGCTGTGGATAAAATTTCCAGCGTAAGTGCGCGGGTGGGTGGGGGGGGCCCACCCGCCGGCGCCCGCCGTAAGCAATGGTCCCGGGCAGCGGGTCGCCGGCGGGCAGCTGCCCGCTACCGGAGAGGCCTTCTTGGCCGTGGGTAGGTGGCGGGTCCCCTACCCCCACCTACCCCCCCACTGACTCTTTTGGCACTTTTTACGCCCCGGGAACCATCATGGTAACCCGAAACCATGCTTAGTACTACTTTACATACACCAATTAACCACAATACGTAAACAATTAACGGATCAAATACGAAGAAACGAACGGCACAATAACATATCTATTTGTTTTTTTCCTAACATAGTATCAAGGTCACCCAAAACATGCGATTTTTCCCTCACCGGCGGTATTACACCAAGATTATGAGATGGATCAATACGATATCATGACCTAGGGGTGTATATTCTCGTTTTATGATCAACTATATAGAAGAACGTTTTCTGTTCTCTAAATTGCAAAATTCGGTAAGAGATATCACAACTAATGTCATATCACGACACAGCACAGCAAGCATAAGATACTGCCACTAAGAAATCAACCTAGGTTCTATATTACTTTACATTCAACTAAGATACGGTTCGTCTTTCTAAGTTGCACAGTATTACGTAACAAATATCACATAAGCATCAAGAACGCCATGCAAATATCAAGAACGACATATAATTTCATTCAAGAACTCCACATAAAATCATCAAGACTACCAATAATAGGTATCAAAGAATCTCCTAATATCAAATTATCAATGATCCTACATTTAGGTGATATCATACACATCAATCATCAATTAATATTATTTTTTCAATATACTTGTCAACATCACAATAATACGTTTGTTTGGGGAAACCCTATAGGGTGTGAATCATAAGCTATTGAATTTAATATGGTTTTTGTTGAGACATGGGTTATACATTTATCTCTTAGCCTTAATTAAATTTCTTGGCTTATGAAGGGATCTTTCTTTTATAGCTTTCTTGCTTTCTGATTTCTCCTAAGGGAATTCTGGAACTCTTTGGTGGTGGAGATTATTGTGTTATGGAATTCTATGGTGCCTTCTATGTTCCCTATTTATATATCTAGGGGTTAACCTTTTGGGATTGTTTATGGGGGGTTGGTTTAGACATGGGGTTGTGGGCCCACGGACTATGGTGGGCCTTTTTCCCAAATTAATCATTATAATTTTTCTTTTCGCTTCGGCTATTGGTTAATTAAATTAATTTGCTTTAGGGGTAACGTAACAGGGGTGTTACACTCTCCCCCCTTTTACAAGGGGGCTTCGTCCCCGAAGTCCGGTGTGATAGCCCATCCTTTCACCCCTAGACATCTCGTATCTTGGCCCTCCGGTTATGAATACGCCTTACGTTTGCCTTGCTCAGGGTAGGCTGAGCTTTTGGTGGTGCTGTGATAGAGAAGATCCGGGTGTACCTCGATTTCCTGCACTGGAACTGGATGCCCCACGAGTGCCCAAGGCGGCCTCGATCGCTGCTACCCTCTGATCGAGTGCGCGCGTGGTGTGGATCAAGGATGAGAACCCTTCTTCCATGATTTGATTCTGACGGTTGAGTGTGCGAGTATGCGCTCATTGCGAGTTCTCGTTTTGGCCCTCGGTCCCCTCTGGCTGGGTGCACCCCGGTTAGGCCGTCATCCTCCTCCGGTCCATCATTTCCCTCCAAACCCCCATATCTTGCATGGCTCGCTTGAGCTTTTTGTTGGAGATGTCCAACCGGTCAACCAATTTCCTTCGCTCTTCCTAGGGTTTTTGGCAAATTTCTTCGAGGGTGAGGTAATGTCCCCCTTCGGTGTAGAAGATGTCGTTGCGGCGGAGGTTTTGGGCATTGAAAACCATGTCATTGGCGGTTTTGACCTCGGTGTGGCTTAGGTCCACCCCTTTTTTCTCCATGATCCAACTTAGGATCATCCCGTAGGGTAGGCTAAGCCGGTTGTTTGTCTTACAGAATTCCATGTGCTTAGCATGAGGGCCGGTAGGTTGGAACTTGATTTTATGTTTTAGGAGGTACGCAAAGTGCACTCCAAGCTCCCCACATCCTTGCTCTTGTTATGGTGGGGGTGGGCAAGAGGCTATCGGGTTACAATCATAACCCATAGATATGCTTTGTGCTCCGCACGATAGCCACTTTTCGGTTGGTCGAGGCTTAGTGAACCCGTCTTCTTCGAGTTCGGTACCCGAGTAGTCCTTTTACCCCGTGGTTTTGGGTATCAATCCACCCCTTCCGATCATAGTTACGAATCTACCCCGTGCTGTTGGTGGTGGTCTGATGTTGGTTAATGATGGCGGTTGGCCAAGGCCCTGGGCGGAATAGGCGCAATTTCTTTTGCCACGGGACCTTGGTCGGTGTTGTTCGTATACCCCATTGGCATCCGTTTGACCGTTTGGTGGCCACGAGGTGTTGGGTAGAATCTGTGTCAGCGCAAGCGGGGTATGTATGCCCCTTTGATTTTGAGAGGTAGTATCTAAGAGCCCTTGGTGTTTGAGCATTCAACCAATTCCGGAAAGAAGGTTTTGTCCGGGTTCAAGAGCTTGTACCTCCGAGTTACGGTGTATGTCGGCATTGCTAACCACTCGGTGTTTTGAGCATGTCCAACCAAGTCGTGGGTATGTACCCCTTCTGATGTGAGGTACAGTATCTATAAGAGCACTTGGTATTTGGAGCAGTGTCTACCAATTTCGCGGAAAAGAATTTGTCGGGTTTTCAAGAGCTTTACCCTCCGATTACGGTGTAATCGGTCTTTAGCTTCCTAGTCCGGGGTGCGATTCCCGGGGTTTCTTGGGCGATTGGGTGAATTGCTTGTCTTTGTTGTGTGAGAACTTGCATATCCGGCACTTTTCCGACCAGTTTTCTCCGGTGGACCTCCGGCGAGACGGGCGCGGAGCTTGGTCCGGTGTGTTTTCCGGCGAGATGTTTGGGGCGGCGGTGAGTGTGTTGGTCTTCGCGGGGACGTGTGGTGGGCTGGGCCTCCGGTGTTGGTCCATCGTAGGGTGGAACTGTGGCGTTAGTCCTGAGTGGTACCGGGTGTTGGTGGTGGCAGCGGTCTTAAGCTGGGCGTCTACCGGGCGGGAGAAGTGCCGTGTTCGTCGGGTGGTTGGTGCGGGGATCCGTTGGCTGTGGCGGATCAGTTCGTGCGGCCGACGACGGCGTTGGTTGGGTGGCGTTGCGTGGCTGCGGTGCTTCTTCGGTGGACGGCCCGGGAGAGTAGGAGGGGCCGTGAGAGAGAGAGGGAAAGAAGGGGTTTTGGGTGATTTGGGCAAAAATCAAGGATTTCGTAGGATCAATTCTCAAAAAGAAATAGAATAATTACTAAATTTGAATCTCATTCGGGCTTTGGATGATGTGGATTTTTGGGGTGATGCCACAGGTCCTCCTATAACCCTTCAGCCTTGGTAGTGTGAGTGTACGCCGGTCCGGAAACACTTCGTGGAACCAGCGGGGAAGCCGATTAATGTGCTAGACACTTTCATCGGCAATTAACGACAACACGTAGACAATTATCGAATCCAAAGCAAGGAAATATGGCACGTAACTACCAGTTGCATTTTCTGGGATATACATTAGGATAAATACAACACCTTCAAGACATGGTCGAGGATATTCCCACAATTACACCGAAGAGGAATAGAGTATTTCTGAGTTAAGTGAGGCTTAGGGCGGGTTTTATATATCGTGGTGGTGGTGGTTTCGATTACAGACTTATTGTGGTTCTATAGTGCGAGGATTTCTTTAATCGAACCAGAGGAAACTTCAATTCACCTTGCCAAATATTTTAGATCGGGTTAAGATATCACAGTAAACAATCAAGAACAGCCACATAATCACCCTTGGGAAAGAACATCTATAGATGCAGTCAAGGAACATCAGAACGGACCATATTAAGAGTCTATCAGATGTAATAGGTTGCTAAAGTAACACTAGGTATATGATCATCAAAAACCTCTTATCATCAAGGTCCTCATGGAACATATCTGAGTGCATAGTTTTACATCAATAATGGTAGATATCACAATATGCATCACACAAATAAGAGTAGCTGTGTGGATAAATGCCCTAGAGAGGGGGGACGATAATATAGGCTGGAGTGGAAAATAGGTATGTTTTGTTGAGACATGGCTACCGTTTGTTCTTAGCCTGTTAATTTAATTCCTTGGCGGATGAAGGGTCCGTGTTCTTTTAAGCTATTCCTTCTGTTCTTGGATGTCTTCCCTAGGGATTCTTGGAATTCTTGGTGTGTATGAGTGAGTAATTTGGTGGTGGAAAATATGTTATGCGGTCCTTGCTTATAGTTCCTATTTTAAGGGTATATTCCGAGAGACTCTTATCTTGTGCGTCTATTCCTTAGGTACTAAGGTTGGGTTTATGAGGTGATGGTCCATTGGATCTATGGTGGGCTTTTCTCTCCTAATTACTGAAATTTAATTCTTTCTTGGGTAATGCGTTAAAGTGATTAATGTGCGATTTTAGGGTTTCGTGAACCGGGGTTGTTTACACCAACACCACAATAATCTCTCACCACACAAGATATTCCAAGATCTCCCTCTATAGTAGAAATCAAGAAATATTATCAGGATCCTAAAGAAAGACCTTCTAAGCCAAAAGAAATTAATATAATGTGCTAGCAGTAACCCATGTCTCAAACAAATACCCTATTTCTGTCTCCGCTATATTATCTCCCTTCCTTGGCGTCCTCTGCTTAATGAATCCTTTTTGTTATCTTGATGCGTTTCTTTTTATTGAGATATTTGGATGATATTGATCTTGGTAATTGGGTTGAGATGATTATTATCCTGTGATCTCCGATGACTTGAATGAATGATAAGGTCTTGATGATATGTGATGTTCTTGATGAACTCTTCATGTTTTCTTGATATTAAAATTGCATGAACTATGATGTTTGATGTTTAAATATCGTTTAGAGCCCTAGGTTGAATCATGAATTTCGTGTTGTGATATTTTTTGGCTTATTTGGGTGGGATTTTGTTCGGGTTGGTGTATGATTAATGTCTAGAAATCATGAAAGGATGTGTACTTTATAATTCCTGCGTTTGATCCGTTAATTGTCTACGTGGTGTCATTCAATTGCGTTTGAGAAGTGTCGTTAAGCATGGTTTTCGGGTTCGTCATCAACGATTTCGCGAGACGTTTATTTGAATAAAGAGTTATGATGGGGGTAGGGTGGGGGTAGGGGGGAAACTTCCTGCGCACCCTGTATCCCACCGTTGACAGGAAGTAATGCTCCTGCCCGGCAGCGGTTCGGTGGCCCCCTAGTCTAGCGTAGCATGCCAGCCAGGCACCGACGTTTTGCCGCGGAAGTTCCTCTCCCGGGCCGGGGTGATCCGTCACCGCGAGCGCGGTTACGAACCCCTGTTGGAAAGTTTGGCCCGCACTTTTGGGACTTTCGGGGTAGTCGGCTTCGCCCCGTTTGATGTTTCCCCGACGCCTCGTGGTGTTCCCAACGGATCCCTCCGTCTAAATCGTGCCTTAAGTCTAGTTTTGATGTTTCGGGTACTTCGTAGGTAAAGAGGCGTATGAGCAAAGTAAGCTGCGTAATGGCATGCTAGTTGAAATTGGTATCGCCGTTGCGCTCTAACGGTGAAGAGAAGTAGATGAACCCCCCTAGGGATTATTCTTAGTATGTGAATGACCACGCGTAGGTTTCGTTATACAATTTCTCCCCCTTCCCAAAATGTGTTAATGTGGGTTGCATGTGCTTGCTATGTGTTATGTGTGCATGATACCCAATTGGTTGCGATCAATTGGTTATTCCCGAGGCTGCGGGTCAAATTTACACTCTCGGCTGCGGTCCATCGTTTTGTTGCGATCAAACGTTTCACATGAGCTGCGGTTGTATTTCAACGCGTGGAGTGGGTTACCAGCATCTCTCGCTGAACAGATATATTTGGCTTTCAGGCACAGAAGATTAAGTCACTGGAGCGCGCTAGAACTGGGGCGTAGAAGTAGATAGTTTCCCTTTCGGCCTGCGTGCCATGTTTATGTATTATTTTGAGGATATTAGTTAGTTAGCCTGTGCACTTGGGTTCTCTAGCCCAGGTGTGGCATAGCACCCCGAACTCTTGTGTTATGTTTTGGGATTTAATGGGAATTTACCTTTATTATATAGTAGTTTCAAAAGTTTCAAAATTTTTAGGTGTTACACTCGCAATGCCGAAAAAAACCCGTTGGGATCCGAACCCGCCAGAGCGCAACAAAGCCGACTTACACGGTGATCGGAGGTAAAGCCCTCGAACCCGACCAATTCTCTCCGAGTTGGTCGATATGCTTAATTTCCAAGGCTTTTGGATACCTATCTCACATCAAAGGAATACGACCCCGAGTTGGTGAAATAATTCTATCGCCACTTGGTAGCCGTCAAACGGGGTGACAAGTAGAAATCACCACCAAGGTCCGGGGCTAAGGAAATTGTGCTCTCTGAAGGCCGCTTTGGCCAAACTCCTGAACTTGACCACCACGGGTGTGTCAGCTATGTCGACCGGAAGGGTGGATCGGTACCTCAAGGCACGAGTTACAATATAAGCCCGTCGGTCCTACATAAAAGCGGAAGATCGGCTCAACTCGCCAGACCTCCGCCACAGACGACATCGTACGCATATTGGACGAGGGAAAATACATCACCCTCTATGAGGTTTGCCTAAAGCGAACGAGTAACAGAGAGAGTTGGTTTATCAGTTAGAAATCTCCAACAAGAAACTAAGGCGGGAAATGCAAGAATGTGGGGAACAAGAAGAACAAGAGGAAAAGTTGGAAGATAGCGAGCCTAACCCACCTGCACCCGCACAAGAGAGAGGGAATCCGGGAGCCAAAGATGAAAGAACCGTCAATGAGCGCATCCTTGCGCAACTCACCCAGCAAAACCAAATCATGGATGAAGGGTTCTCGTCCCTAATCCACGCAACGCACACATTAGATCGAAGAGTGGCAGCAATCGAGACCATATTGGGGCACACGCGGGGCATCTAGCTCGGAGCAGGAAACCAAGGTAGACCCAAACTTTAAAAATACCACCTAACCAAGCTCCACTATACCCCAGCAAAACGACACCTAGAGCCGAATTTCCTAAACTAGAGGCCAAAATACGTGACGTCCAGGGGTGAAAGAATGGACCCACGCACCGGCTTCGGGGACGGAGCCTCTCGTAAAGGGGGGAGGGTGTAACACCCCGTGTTACGGCCTCTAACCGAAACTAATTATTTAATTACTTACCCGTAAAAGAGAATTAAATTCCTTAATTAATTAGGAAGGGTCCACCATAGACCATTGACCCCTTATCCCTGAACCAAACCCTTAGTCATATAAGAAATAGAATTAGTAAACCCTACCCTTCAGATCCTAATTAGGACTCTCTAGATATATATAAGGACATAGGAGGCACCTAGAATTCACCACCATAATAGATTCCACCATACAAGAATTCCCCTATCACCAAACGTAGGAGAAATCAAGAAGAGGAGATCTTAGAGAAAGAACTTTATAGCCAAGGATTCTAATTAAGGCTAATAGGTAACACATGTCTCAACAAAACCTATTTTTTTGCTATAATCTTCTTCTTTGGCTCCTTTTGGATATACAATTCTATGCTTGTGTCTTGATAAATCTTTTATGATGATTATGATATGATCTTGATGTTGATGAGATGATCTTATGTGTTGATCCTGATAATCTTGATGATTATGAGAAGATCTTGATAATTGTGTGTCGTCTTGATAAATCTTGATGTTCTTGATTTTAAAGATAAAGTATGATTTTGTGATTTAAATATGATTAGAGCCCTAGGGTTAAATCGTATACTTCATATTGTGATATTCTTGGTATATTTGGGTGGGATTTCGCATGACCAGGTTTAATTATGTTTAGAAGTCATGTTAGGATGTATTTAAATGTGATTCTTGTTTTGATCCTTATTTTGGGCTACATAGTGTCGTCGTTTGGGTTTAAAAGGGTTCTAAACATGGTTTCGGATTCAACGGAAAGATCCCGGGACCATAGTATGGCAAAAGGTCATTGGGGGGTAGGTGGGGGTAGGGAAACCGCCACCACCGGCTCCCCTATGGGGCGTCGCCGGCAACGGGCAGCCCGGCGGGTAGGTGTAACACCCCGTGTTACGACCCCTAACCCTAACTAAATATTTAATCACTTACCCTAAAAAGGAGAATTATAACATATCCATTAATCAACTAAGAAAGGGTCCACCATAGCTCCGGGGTGGGGGGGCCCACATCCTATAACCAACTCCTTAGTCCTATAAGGAATAGAATTTAGCCAAGCGCCCATAGTATTTAGACCCCAATTAGGCCCACATCCCTATAACCAACTCCTTGGAGCCATGCAAGATTGTGGAGGTTCGGAGGGAAATGGGGGACAGGGGGAGGATTGACGGACCCAACCCGTTTTGCACCCT
>VALG01002470.1:0-16540 GCA_009835305.1 Ipomoea purpurea
TTTTATTTATTTTTTCATATTGGTACTTGATGGTTTTATATTAGAATAAACTATCTTGATTTTTTGTTCTTGTATGTTTAAAACATTTATTCCCGTTTTAGGATTATACATAATCAAACATCAATATTGGTAATCATTTTAATTCCACCTTATTACAAAATAGCCATCGTTATACGGGAGTTGAGCTTGGTCAAGTAAAACTTTTTCAAATTCGAATTATAGGTCAAGAAAATTTGGTTGAAGATACTGTAGAACTAGATATTCTACAAAGTATTAAGTATATCAACGTTGTTTCTCTTATTTCATTCGTGAGTTGTTTAGTAGCGGGAGTTGCCAAGTTACTGTTGCCTTTCATGGAGGGTGGTTCGCTCTCACAGGATGCACATTCCCAAAAAGGAACATTGTCCATGGTAGTAGGTCAAATTCTAAACGGCATAATTTTTCAAGCATGGTGAACACGTTCCATAGCATAATTTGCGCCCGTCTGTTGTCCGAGCAAGAAACTATGAAGGGAGGCTCAAATATTGGAGCCCCGAGTGTCTCCGGCGCAACTGGCAAATGTGGAATACTTCAAAACCATTCCTTTGCAACAGATGTCTGGGTCTGGGATTAACAGTTTGGGAGTTATTCATGGGCAGATATCCTATTCACTGTGATGGTGGGGTTTGTAAGCTATGCTTAGGACTGTAAATAATTCTGTACCAGCAGCAATTCCACAAGCCTCACCCACCTTAACAATTTTGTTAACTGCGGTCTCCAAACAAACCTGAGCAAAGAGGTTCAGTAAGAAATTAAGTTGCTGCGTCACCCCTTTATAACAGGTTCGGAGTTTATTATAAAAAAAAAAATATAATAGTACGTTTGAGAACTTCTTTTTGTAATAGGATACGTTTGAGAACATCTTTTGTAATATTGTGGAATAGTACGTACTTTTTTTCTGTTTAGAATCATATTTTGTTTGAACTGAGATATTTAATTAAGGCTTAGGCATTAATTATTAAGTATTTAATTTGGAAAATGAGTATTTAATTTAAAAGTACTTTTAGCCTTGGCGGGACATTACAGTTACAATTTTGACATTTTTCTTTTCTTATTTTTTTTATTCATCCTCATTTCGTGACCAATTATTTACCCCCAACATCCCTTTCATCTTCATTCGAACAATTGAGACCATTTTGAGCCCATGAGTTATTTTAAATACTTATTCCATCTCCTCAATGGACGGTGAAGATCTATTTGATTATATAATTATGATTACATCCATAAAATCTTTCCTAAAATTCTATACAATTATATTAAGTTATATAATGTTTTATAAGATTTTATAAACTTCTATAATATATATATATATATATATATATATATATATAAAAGCTACATAAATATATTTTTTAAAACTAGTATGGTCCCCAGTGCGAGCACGGACTATGTTAATGTTAGATAATAAGAATTTTAGTGTTACATGTGTGGTGTATTTTTTTTTTTTTTTTTTTTTCGTGTGTGTATTTTTTGGCAGTTTCATTTTGGTGTATTTTTGAACACTGTATGGTGCATTTATACAATATCTACAGGTGTATGCCGCACTGACCGCACGGAAGACCTGACATCACAGGAATCAAATATATATATATATATTATATATATATTATATAATATATATACACACACACACACACATTATGCACTATACTAACATGCAAAATTTAAATGCTACTTTTTTAGTTTCTAAATTGTAATTGTTAAATTATAAATCTATCAATAAAAATTATAATTAGTGAAATTATATTATAGAATTTTTCTATATACGTATCAATAAATATTATGTGTATATACAATGTATTATATAATCATATAGGAAATGTGTCCAATTGTTAGTTTAAATTTACTAATACAAATTTAAAATTTAAACCGTTTTTAAACTAATTTTTAAGTATAATTCTCTTAGTTATTATTCATATTTTTAGAATTATAATATATATATGAATTACAATTAGGAATAAATTCACTTAATTATGTAATTTTTTTTCTATAAATTTTTATGTACATATATGCATGATTAGAGATTATATTAACCATACAAAATTTAAATTTAAATATTGTACGTTATGAAAATAGATATTTGACGAAAAATATAAACATCCAACTATATTATTATATATTGTCCATTTTAATATTTTTTTTTTCATATTTTAATTTTAAATTCACAATAACAAAAAAAATTCGTGCAACACACGTGTACATCACTAAAAATTCTTATTATCATAACATAATATAGTCCGTGCATCGCACGAGGATCATACTAGTTTAAAAATATGTATTTTATGTAGCTTTTATAATATACTAGTTTTTTTACGGCATTGCGCGATTGGGAATAATGCCCAATGTTTTTTTTTTAATAAGTACTTTAAAGTATATCAAGGTAGGATTATATTTAGAATTGTCCATGCATAAATTATTGAATGTTGGAATTTGCGTATTTAAATAGGTAATTCTAAGTTTACAAATGCAAGATAATATATCTGATTATAATTGTCCAATAAAATATTGTATAGTATGGTTGAAACCAAATACGGGACATAAAGGGAGAAGCAAATAAAAAATTAGGCATAAAATTTAATATATACAATATTGAAGAGCTAATTGTTTGATTGTCAAACCAAGGACATTGCAAGGTATTTTCCACTTCAATTTGTTGTGTAATTGAATACTCTTTTTGTAAAGTAATCCCCCAAAGTAGTTTAATATGATTGGCTTAATTTATATTTTTTATTTTTAAAACAATATAATATATACTAATATATAATAATAATAATATAATATATATATAATGATAATAATAATAATAATTATTATTATTATTATTATTATTATTATTATTATTATTATTATATTAAAAATTATGTATACCCTGGTCATTTTACATGTTAATCTAAAAACTAATTTTTTCAAATATGTTTTTTACCATCGTTGATATAATTTCGCTAAATCAGTTAATATAATCCGCTAACGCTAACCGCTAACTACTGATTGTCAAACAAGGACATTATGTAGTTCTCACTTCAATTTGTTGTGTGATTTGAATACTCTCTTTGTCAACAAATTTCCTCAAGTAGTTAATATGATTGCTTATTATTAATTCATATTTCTTAATTTTTTCATGGTATTAATAAAATACTTGGTAAAATAAAAAATTGTAGATACATAATTCTAAATTAAAGAATTCGAAATGCATAGTATTATATTTTGTTGTAACTACTAAATTATTATTATTTAATTTAATAAAAGTGAAATATAGTACTAATATGCCAACTTTGATTGAGCGATGGGGGTTCGTCTTAAACTTAAGACCTTATCTTATTAAATCAATGAATAAGTTAACGGTGAACTAACAGAAATTAACGGAAAAGATAATATTTAACGGAAAAGTTAACCGATAATCATATTCATTAGGATAATTAGTAAATCTTAGAAAAAAATTAAAATCTGATCAATCTGAGCCATTCATTTGATTAAAAACTGAACGCCATTTTTTCTACCCATTATGCCCTAACTCTCTTGGACTCTGATTATAATATATATATATTATATATATATATATATATATATAGTATATATATATATATATATAATATATATATATATATATATAGTATATATAAAACATTATAGAACTCATATAATTGTATAGATTTTTAGGAAAGATTTTATGAGTGTAATCATAATTATATAATCAAATAGATCTTCATCATCCGTTGAGGAGGTGGAATAACTATAAATAACTTCATGGGCTCAAAACGGTCTCAATTGTTCGAATGAAAATGAAAGCGGGATGTTTGGGTAAAGATATCACAAAATGAGGATTAATAAAAAAAAATAAGAAAAGAAAAAATGTCAAAAGAATTGTAATTGTGAGAGATAAAAATGTTATGAATAGAAAGAAAAAAGTTTAGAAGCTACTAGCTTAATTTTTAAATGTCATCAATGGAAGGGTTTTGGAGTTGAAAGTATTCTAGGACAGCAAATCTCAAACATTGGATACTTCCTCAACACCTCTTTTGAAACCGACGTGTGGGTAGTTGGATTAATTGTGTGGGAATTATACGTACAACCCGCAGGATATGTGTAACTAATTTTTTTAGGCGCTTTGCGCGAATGAGATAATACACAATGATTCCAGTGGGTGTTTCTGGGTTGCCCGGACCGTCGCAAGGGCACCTATGTCGCTCGCCTCTCTAGTCTTCCGGCGTCCCCCACATCGCCATCGGTGATCTCGGCCCGTGGCCCTCTCTCCTCTAAAGTCAACCCCTTCATTTTTCGCTAATTTGTTCTGTTCTCCGTGTATGTATTTTGTGTGCAATATATATTGGAACTAAACTATGCATGAACGCCATCCTAAACATGCGGAGTAGCTTATATATATACACGCATATCAAATGAGAACATGGTGAATCTGTTAAAATTGAGTTCTAATCTCAGCCATCCATCAGGTTTTTAGGAAAAAAAAAAAAAAAAAAGGGTTCAATTTGTTATTTTATAATTATTGCAAACTTAATAAGTTTTGTTTGGGGAGGTGTTCTCACCTGAACCCTCCCTATTGGGAATTTTCAAGTGAGAACATGTTTTGATGATAGATCAACTGTTGAGGTTAGTTGAAAGTGAAAGTTGCCCTTCCTTAGTAGATTTAGAACATGCTGTCACATTTCCTTGTTTATGGAGAAATATGTTTTTTGTTTCGATACACCCCACTGGGTATAACATTCCAAACAACAAACATTTTACTCTATATCCAAAATTTTTAGCATTAACTAAAATATCATATTCCCACCCTACACAATTTGATCTCCTTTTTAAGTGTGGATGCTTCAGAAGATCCAACACTTTGAGTAGCGCACTTCATGAAGTTATTATAAAATTTATATTTTTCAATTTCATACACCTAATCTGCCACAAATCCCACAATCAATAAAAAAACATACACATTATAAATGTATAATTCAATTCCATTTTACAACAAACAATGTTATTAGTCAAAAACTTCACCATGATCCAATCTTTTAAAAATATGACAATTTTTCAATGTATATTATATATATATATATAATATATATATATAATATAAATAGTTTATATTAAGTATTATTTTAATATATATATATATATATATATATATATATATACACTGCCTTAATACTGCCACACAAATTCTCAAATTACACAAAAATAAAAATTATGATTTTAAGCATCCAACATCTATCACTAATCATCATTGAATCACAAATTACATTTATTTAGGAAAGAAAAATATATATATACTGGGAATTAATGTAATCTCTAGCTATAATCTGCCAAACTGCCACTTATCTATAATCTATAAATCTATAATAGTATAATCTATAAATGAAATTAAACATATAAGATATAGAATCAATGAATTATAGAATATACTAATAGTCTAATATAGAATGAATGGATGATTAGAATTTAGAATGAATAGAATCAAAGAGCATATTACTTACCTATTGACGGATCAGATGCAAAAGATGGAGCAAATGAAGTACTAATGCAGACGGTAGAGCAAACGTGACGCATACGATAGACGACGAGTAAATCAGACAACAGAGCTTCGTGGCTAAGATGGCGAGTAGACGACACACATGCATAATTGATGAGAGGTTTTTTTTTTTTTTTTTTTTTTTTTTTTTTGCAAGAAAATTAGACGGAGGGGGGCTAGGTTTATTTAAATTGATTTTTCGCTCAAAATGATGTGCTTTGAACAAAAAAAATCTAATTAAAAATAAAATTAACTCGGCCGATTTGCCTACAGCTGAAAACGACATGGCCTAAGCCTTAGGGGCGCCGCTTAAGCCGATTTTTGCAAGACTATCTGTAAACCCCAAAATTAAAACAACTCCTAGCTAATTCCAGCAAGTCCTAACAGTTTCACATTCAACAAGAATATGTAATATAGACTCGTAAGTAATTAAACACAATGGGCAGGTTCTAAGAGCATCCACTTTAGAAAAGATTTGTGAATTAATGTCAGAATTAATTTTCTCAAGTGAAGATCAAAGTTGATGTGGGAATGAAATCTATATATATATATATATAATATATATATAAACGATCATATGTGGTCATGTCATTAGGTGTGGTCATGTGGTCATATCTGGGTCGTTGAATTCATTTTAATCTAACGGCAGTGATAATTCTGAGGATTTTCGCGCGTTTTGATAGTGGGGTGTTATGGTAATTACAGTGGCATTTATAACGGCCGGGTTTCTAGAAATACACCAACAGTGTTGACACCATACCGCATAGTGTAATAAAACACACCCAGTGAACACACCAATGGCTGTTATTATTCAGATAGTTAATGGTCAATTACTTAGGCCATTTTATAGCGATCGGCGGTCCCAGAATAACAACCAACGCGTGGTTGAGCAAAATGCACCAATAGTGTATATAAAAGCACACAACAATGTGATTTTTCTCTATTCGCCGATGTTTTATGACGAGTTTTACCTGTACAATTCGCTGGATAGGAATGTGCGGCGAAAATACTAGAAAAAATCTGGATTATGATGAATTCATTGGATTATCTAATCTAATGACTATAATATACCATATGACCAACACTAACAAGCATGGCCTACTGTGATCACCCTCTATATTACTAATATATACCTTATATATAACTATATTATATAATATATATATACTAGTATACGTATATAGTAAAGAAAATCCTAAGATAGCATCAGTTTTTTTCCTTAAAACTTTGGGGGCAATTTTTGTAACTCATCCTAACTTATATATTTTACATGTATAGTATATTATATTCAATATTGTATACTGTACTTACTATACGCAAAGCTTACAAATATGATTAAAAAATAACTAAAACATTAATGGGTAATATATATTAGTCGTAGTCTTTATTGTTATGGAATATTTTCGTCAGAATAACTAACATTTATAATTAATTATAAATTATATAGTTACTGTACGTCCTTTTAATTGTTGATGGTAATAGAAATACCAACAACGAACATATAGTAAGACTCAGAATAATATTCCATGGGCAATTGGCCTCCTAACATTCTTTTTAAATATGGAAATATAAAAGAATATTAATTATGGGGGTTTTTTAAGATTAGTATTTCTACTCATGGTCATAATAAGCAAGATTTTATTATGGTGCTAGAAATCAATCTATTATTATCCAGATGGCTTAGATGCGTGAAGGGAAAATCACGGACGATGTAGGAGCGGCTGGCGCATGGCAAAGAAAGCGTACGCGGAGGAGGCCGGAGGCCAACACGCGCAGCGAAGTTTTGGCATTTTAAGCGGAATCAACACTGGGGAAGCAATCTTGACTTGTCGGTGAAGAATTGAGTTTTTTGGGTTTATTTTTTTTTTTTTTTCTTACAAAATTCTGAATTGCCTTGCTTCTTGGATAAAATAGTAGTTATTTTTGCTTTTCAAAAAAATTAGTAGTTATTTTTATTTGCGGTGGTGGAAGAAGATTGCAGATGATAGATAACTGGCAGCTAGCTTCCATGTCAGAGGGGGTGGTTTGAAGTTTGTAGGAATGATCCACTCAAGTGGAGGCGATCGTAATATATGTGTATTTTTTTCATGTTTATATTCACTAACCATCATTTTAAAGATTCATATTTATTTGTATTCATATTAATACTGATTATTCTTTCTTGGCATATTTTACGGCTTAGTTTGTTGATGTATCCGATAAGCTTGTTCAATCTTTGTGATAAGGAATTATTTCTTGTTGTGAATATCCATCCAAGAAATGTATATGCGTATTCGATATCCATAATATTTTGAATGCGTAGGAACTAATCGATATTGGAATTCACTCGAAATATAATTAGGATCATAGACTTTATGACATTACAGTGTTGTCCGTTTGGTGGCATCTTACTTGAGGAGATACTTTGAGAGGATTTATACATCTTAGAACGTGGGTGGTTATGTCTCGTAGAGAGAGATCTCCCGAGGGGAATGGTATCTCTTCCATGCGTGTTGGGCATCTTGTCCGGTGGGAAGTCATTCAACTCTATGCGCAAGGGCGACAAAATAATAACTTTCGGGTATCAAGAATACCATTACCAGTACAGAGGAACATCATAATTAATCAAGAAAATGTATCCCTATTTGGCGGCAGAAGACTTATTTTTTTAGATATTAACCCTTTATAATGGGAGAGAGATGCGTAATCAGATAATCCTACAAGATCAAATCAAAAATTGGTTAAATTCAAGTCCATAAGGGATATCTTCCGGACTTGGTGGGAGTCATACCTAAAATATCAATAATAGCAATAATTGAGAGGGGGAAAACCACATAGAGAGGGGTGGGGGGTTTCTTAATAATTATATATTATTATTTTAATACATTTCTAGGTTAATTTAGTTTTTTATGTGAACTTGGCTGTATGTTACATTTCGCATTTCTATAGCCTTAATATTCTAATATCTTGGCTAGAGATTCTAGAGAAATTATCGCTTGGGGTTTTAGGTTTATCTCTAGATTTTTTCTTTTAGAAGGTTTCTCACATTTTAGTGGTCGGGATTCTTGTTGAAAGCGGGTCATTTTGAGAGATTTGAATGAGGTCGCTCTCTAATAGAGATTAGGTGGGAACATTCTATATATTCTTCTAGGAAGTTCTTTTTATTTATACTGTTTCATATTACTGCCAATGGGGTTTATCTCTTAGGCATTAGGTAATGGGCTTTTAGGGAGAGTGGGGGGTTTCAACATTGGTATCTATTTGGATTTGGTTGACGGGCCTATTTCCCACTTAACCTATTATAAATTAATGGTAATTACATCTATTTCAGATGGGTCATCAATAGTAGATTAAATTAGTATTGATAATTGGATCATATAGGGGTTCTCGATTATTATAAGGTGGGGGATTAGGTTGTTTACACTCTCCCCACCTCGGGCTTTACAAGGAGAGGGGACTTTCCGCTCCCTCTTTTTTTTTGTCTTAGCTCCGGTTGGTCATTGTCCATCCCTTTCCTCCTAGACATCTCTGTAGCTAGGCGGCGTCTCGCTATTGTTTCAATTTTGATTTTGTTTTTGGCACTGGGATACCGCTCATACGTCTTTATCTTGGTTCGGGTGTATTGTGTGAGATACCTACTTTTTCAGAGTGGCGTTGTGATAGAGAAACACTTAATGTTTATTTTTCTTGGGAGTATGGTTCACTTTTTCTGTGTTCTCTCCATTGTTCAGGCTTAGGTTAACTTTGGCATGTTCTCCAGCGGGAGTGCCCATCATATAAGGCGGCCATCTTGATCTCGCTGCCACCTTATCCTCTTAGGGTTTGATCGAGTTTGTGGACGCGTTTTGTCGCGCTCGCGCTTCTCCATGCGGCATACCTCAGAGGAACCTCATCGGCTCCTCAGATAAAGGTACATAGATTTTGGATGTTTTTGCCGTTGGAGCTGCGCGAGACTACATTAACGCGTTTAAAAATCTTGAAATGGGAAGAACGCCTCCGTCTTGGCCCCCCGGGTCCCTTCTTCGATCGTGGTTGTACCTGACTGGTCAGGCCGTCATCCTTCGCCGCCTCCTGCTCTCATTGGTCTTTCGCCGGAGACGCCACGAACGCTAATATGAATGGTTAGAGTTTGAGCTTTGGGCTTGTTTGCGGCATTTTTTTTTTGCTGCTTAACCGGTTGGTTTTTACGGCCCAATCCCTTCGTAGTCATAGTCATCTTTTCGGCATATCCCTCGGGATTGGTATGGGTGGAGAAATCATCGCTTCGGTTCGTGAGATGTGGTGAAGGTAAATAAGGTCCATGACCGCACTACAGGTACGTATTGTAAGATAAGGGTGCTTGCGGCGAGGTTTATGGGGCACTCTGAAAACATACACCCCTTTGGAAAGAGCGAGCTGGGGTGTTAATCGGTGTGACTTTAGATCCAGCCCCTTTTTTTCCTCCATAATCCAACTTAGGATCATCCCGTTTTTTTTAGGCATGAGGACTAAAATATTAACGGATTGGAGGCTTGGTCTCTAAAAGGTTGATTTGCATTTGTAGGGAGGGTTACATAGGATAGACACTCTCTTTTTTACAGACATTTAACGAGGCCCGGCAGGTTGGTGAATTCTGGGTGATTTTTTGTGTATTAAATAATGTTTGAGATGGGCACGCAAAGGATGCATCTATTGACTGACCGGTCACGGGTCCTTGACCTCTTTCTATATGTAACACTCCTCGCGCTTGGCAGTTAGGATATCGGTTAACAAAGGGGTCATAACAATGATCCTGGGTGTTCTGCCCAAGATAAATTAGCCGGATTTTTTCCGGCTTTGCCGCGCAATTAGCTTCGGCGATAGCCTTTGGGCAGGTTTTGAATCATCCCTACTAAATTTCGGGATTGTAAGAGTACCTACGAGATAGGTACAATTGTATCATTTAATAAGGGGGTTCATACCGTGGTTTTTGGGTGTGTCCACCCCTTTTTCTCCGTATCGGGTAGTTGTGACATCACCTTTACGTTTGTTGTTTGGTAATTTTTTCATAGTAGATAATAATATTCGGCTTTCGTATACGTGTCCCATTAGCAACTACGGAAGCTACTCAATATAGGGTAAGTGGGCTCACTTTTTTATGCCGTAGCCGCGTGTAGCTTTTGGTTTGGTCGGTGTTATTGATTTTACTTATTATTGTCTAACCTTTATCTCTCGACTTTTTGTGGATAGTGATGGCTTACTATACATGGGGTCTGATTATAGCATCAAAATTCCGGAATTGGTCAAACGAATATTATCGGGGTACAGATTATCACTCCTCTAATGATCTTTATAGTGCTAGAAGATACGTATCAATAAAAGTCCCTTTGTGTTGTTCTTATATTCAAGTCTCAGGTTTTTATACCAAGTTTCCAGTGAGAGGAAGTTTGGGGGTTGGATTGTTATTCGAGTTTAGACATTGGAGTTGGGGCTTATATTCAACCCTTACGCATTTATCTTTTTTTTTTATTGTTGAGTATGATACGGAGTTGTGATTAATGACTCGGCGGTTAGTTTCATCCACGGAGCCTGGTTGTGACGGGGACCTCTCCTTGAAAAGAGGTTGTTTACACTATTGGTACGGCATGCTTGGGTGATCGGCTGGCAGGGTGGGGATGGGGTTTCGGCGCGCAGACTATTGCATAGATATCCCTGCGCAATTAATGGACTTGTGGTCTGCGTCGGGGCTGCCGGGGCGGCGTTTTCCCGGCGGAGTTAGTTGGTTCGATGGTGCTGTTGGTTATCTCCGTTCGAGGCAGTAGTATGATAGAATTGGCGGAAGTCGGAGGATGCTGAGTCCTTTTTGGTGGTCCGGCGGATGGTTCTAACGTAGCCGTGAGGAGTGGGTCGGAGGCCTTGGGGTTGTTGAGATTTAGGTATGGGTTCTCAGTTAGCGTGGGAATTTTGCTATTTTGGATATCGGGAGGGCTCAGGTGCGATGTGGTCAGGAAGGGCCGGTTCTGTATGGGTTTGATTCGCGTGGTCTTTTTTACCTATCGCTCCGGCGAGCATTTTTAGAATTATTGCAGGCGTGCGGCGGAGCGTGGCCTGAACGGTTGGCGGCCTAAGACTCGGCTGCTGGTGGCGGTCGGGTTCGTGGTCCGGTTGGTTGGCGAGGTGAGAGGAATGGGAGAGGGGGAAGAGACGCGGATGCAAAGTTATTTAGGATAGAAATATAGGGAGAAGTCAGGTATGTTTTGGAAATTAAATTAATAACTATATTTCTTTTTTTTCCAATTGGGGGTAAATACAGAAAGACACTTATATAGTTATGGTACATGAGAAAAGAAGAAGAAAAAAGGGTTTATTGGATTTGGGGGTTTTGTGGGTTATTTAGTGGGATCATAATGAAAGGCTACATGGGTTTAACAAGAGGGTGAATATTCCCTTATGTATATCACATGAGAAACACGACACTTTTTATTGTGAGCACTAACATAGGGGTTGGCTTAAAGAACTCTTTGGTCTTATTTTAAAGATGTGTGGGAGGTCTAGAGTTCTTAATCCCATTGCGTTGACTTAGAACAATTATAGAGTAGGTTTCGATCATTGGAATCATCCTTTGTCCCTTTTATTCTTGTATTATAAAAGAGGGCTTTTTTATTTTTAAGATGGGGATAAAAGGGTTGATTAGATTGATGGCTTATTAATATTGTAGTTTATGTTTTACCTTGCCTATATGGAATTTTGATCAACGAAATCTTTATTCATATGCTATCCTAATAGCATGGAAGCTAAGATAAAGAAATACTCATTTAATTTGGGATTGGTAGGGAAATTAAACCGAAGACAAATATATGGGTATGCTAAATAAGTAGGATCAATTTGGGAAATAGGGATATTGATTGGATTGAATAATATGAATGGTTAATAATCGGGGTTTTTGGATTATGAGATTTTGCACAATTACTAAAGTGCCAAGCAATTCTAGCTTTTCGGGATTTTACTTTACATTCGGTGGGCGTATATCCCATGTAATTTGAGTCCCCGTCTTATCGGGGTTTCTGGGTTTTTCCCTACCAGAAGTCTTTCTCCGATTTCCGAGGTCGGGCTTTTGTTGTTTTGGCTATTGACGAAGATACTTTTCCGGGTGCCGGCCCGTTTAACACCCGTGTTGGCACCGTGGTGTGGGACGTGCGGCTTCTGGTGGTTGAAGTGGCCGGAAGGCCCTGTGTGCCCTTCTCCCCGCAGTTTGAGGCTTCCAGGTGCGCGCAGGTCTTTGCCGCGGTTGGCTTTTGTTGCATTCTTGGGCATCGAAGGTTCTCTATGTGGTTCAGACTTACCTCTTATTTAATTTGATTTGCCTATCGGGCAGGACCAAATCAATTTATTGTTGGACTGTTGGATAATTTGAACCAAAATCTGGGCATGCAATATGCAATTTGGAACGGAAAATAGTGCTAGACGATTAATATTTCGTTTGGATTATCAATTGATATGTTGGGGTACTAGGTTATATTCACTGACGGTAGCTCTTCGGAAAATTATCTTGGCATTATTTTATTCCAATCTAACCCCTTCATGTGGGGGTTATTTATCCTTCTTCGCATATTTTTGATTCTTGATACCGGCTAACCTGCGTTGAGAGCTAGTTTTGGATTCGATTATAAGAGGATAAATTATAGCTTTGTGGGATGAGAATCTAAAATGCATGGGAAGAATATTAACCAATTGAAAAATGGAATGGATTGATTTATAGCTTGATTAAAAATAAAAAATGTCCCAAGGGTCGGATTCAAGACTCGGAAAAGAGAATAGAGGCTCCAAGGGTGTTCGTTGCAAGGAGATCGGGGCGTGCGGACTAACTTCTATACACGTATAGTTTGTGGCCATTTCCAGGCTCTTACTATCGCAAGTTGGGGGATGCCGATATTTTTAGATAGTCTGTATGATCCTTAGACTCACTATGGAATTTTGCTAAAAAAAAAAAATTCCTCGGGTTGGGCGAGTTCGGGCGCATCTTTTTTACAGGGTTTTTGAAGCGCTGGGTGGGCTCGGAGCTTCGGGAATCGTTTATGAGATTGGACATTTGGGACCGGTAATACTCTGCGACGGTGGTCGTCTGCTGATGTGGAGGCTTTTATTATAGGTGCATATCCTAGTTCGCATATTTCTTAGTGTGATACGATGCACTTCTCATTTCATTTTACTTCAGGATTGGGCTGCTTTACTGTGAGTGTGGTGGAGCGGCTTATAGTCTTCGGACGCAACGGGCATGAGTCTGCCGACGCGCTGTATTTCTTCGACCGCCCGTGGCCGGGACTAATCGTAGGCTTATGGCTCCCTCCAGCTTGAGCCCAGGTTCCACTATGCGGCTCAAGCGCTGGGGGACATCCCCAACGGAAATTGAAGGAAAATTGGGGACTAGTAGATAGAGGAAGGATCTTCGATCTCGTGGTCACTTGTCTCGCGTTGTTGAGGTTAAGATGCAACTACCTTGAGTGGGCTGGTCATTCTTCGCTCCCCGTCGCCCGAGCGAAATTGGCTGATAGTTATTTTCTGGAGCTTCGTCGGATTCGTATTTGAACATCGTCTTCTGAACGTTCCTAAGCACAAACGAAAAGTGTCAGAGTAGAACAGAAAGGCAATAATTTCTATGCGGCGTTCCTCACGGAGCATTACCTACTACCACTAGAAATACTTTGATCGAGAGTCCGAATCCCAACTCATATATATAGAACGGGGTCTTCCTTCTCCGGAGAACGTAGGAGGATCGGTGGTTTTGAAACTATGTCGGACGAATGTCTGAACTTGTGCTTCGTTGAGGTGAGATAAGAGAAGGCCTTACGTTGCGAGGGACAGATACTTATAAGAGAGATAGAGAGATATAGACAGTTAGTAATGGATGAATAGAGTTCTGGGTCACGGGAAGTCGTCCGTGGATGGGTATTCGGAGATCCCAGAATACGTCTTCGGTTTTGGTGGCATGTTTTATCAGAATTATAAATAGAGAAATACAGAAGGTTTTTATAAGAGTGTAAAGATTTACAATCTTTACAGATATACGTACTTCTTTATGAAGTGATAGAGTGGGGGAGAGTAACGTGTGGGAGTGTTATGTGCAGGTTTTCCACAATTCTTACCCATACCAACACTCGGATTCGTAAAGCCGCTAGTCCTAGAGATTCGGCTAGGAGAGACCAGTATGTCCCTACATAATTAAGTGGCGTTAGAACTCGCGGGAGAGTTACTAATGCTCGGACTCAACAGTCGGGGTTCTTAGTGAAGAGTCTTTTTGGCTCCTTAGCGTAGAGATCCAAGAATTAGGTTTTTCTCATGTGGCTTACCGAGGATGAAAAGTCTCATGTAACACAGCAAGTCGACTATAGTTCTGGGAGAATATGGGAATAGAAGAATACATTTAAGAAATGGCATATAAAGTATGCCAAAAAAAATAATATGAAATAAAGAATAACAGCTAGTCGGCTATTTAATTGAAACTTCGGGGGGTTGAAGTGGGGGACACATATTGACTTTGCCTTTGGTATGGGTCAGCTTGTGCTTACTGTGCGCGGCGCGTGGCCAGTGGGCCTCTGCGGGCTAGAGAACCCAAGACCTGGATTGTACTTAGGAGAGCGCGGGATGTGTCTTAACGGGATATACAGGCATTGTCACTCCATTGGTCAGGTCTGAAAGCTATATGGAGCAAGGACAAACACATATAGGTTGTGGTAGGGCACCGCAGGCCAAAAGAGGGAGTTGGGAGGGTTGAAGCACTAAAGATTATGCTTCTATGCGGAGAGACAAGAGCTTGGTTGTATGCCCGCGCACCACCCACTCGCCTCTGGAACCCGGTGCTCTAGTCATCAGTGCATCTGAAGCCAAATATATCTTTCCAGCGAGCAGATTGCTGGTAACCCACTCCAACCGCGTTGAATATAACACCTAAAAATATACCGCAAATAGACAATATCAAGGCAATTTTGGATAGCTATGGGCTAAGGGGTAGCTTTCACTCACTAGAAACCCATTTTTGAGGACATTCTGGGGGTAGGCGCATTTTGCAAAAATTGTGAAGGCGCATGGGGGGCTGTGATTCAGAGTAACCGCTGCTGATGAGAACCATATTCTTGACATATACTCACGATACACACATAGGAGATAGATACCATCGACATATAAGCCAGACACAAGCTTAGTTTAAATAAAGTTCAATTCGGGCAGCAGTTGGGCATTCACTTATGAGATTTAAGATTACTACGCCTACCCATACCAGGCAAACAAGGCAGCTAACTACATAACGGTCCTCATACACGCATCGACTTAATTCAACCTAACGGTCTCCACATAAAAGTCTCACAGTCACATGCCATACCATTCTGACATAACCACAACTCTTTCCACATCTTCAACACATAGCCATTTTGTTTGCGCCCACAGGGAGCCAATCGCAATGCCCATTACATGAGGGTCGCGCATAAGCTCTGACACGGGCCCGCAGCAACCCTGCCCCGTATCCACACGGAGGAATCGTTCGCTTTTGGCTCCCAATGAACCAAGCTCATAAGAATGTGCAATCTGACTGTAGCCAGGAAACCCATCCTGACTACAGCCGGCTCCGAACCCTCTTGTTCGGGAGAGGTGTCATCTGATTGCAGCCAGGAATTCCCATCTGACTACAACCAGCTTCTGGGCCGCTGCCCAGGATAACGTCATCCTGACTGCAGCCAGGAAACCCATCTGACTACAGCCAGCTTCCCGAACCCTCTGTTCGGGATAACCAATCCGATCCTTTACGAATTGGCAACACACACACATAGCACATAGCAAGCACATGCAACCCACATTACACGTTGGGAGGAATACGACGTATAAAATAGAACCTATGCGTGATCCATCACATAACTAGGAATCCGGGGTTCATACTTCTTCCCCTAGGTCAACGGGATACCAATTCAACTAGCATGCAATATAATGTTGACTCACAAACCTACGAACGGTACCCGAATATCAAACTAAGACATAGAACGACAACGGTCGTTGGGACACACC
>VALG01002471.1:0-18938 GCA_009835305.1 Ipomoea purpurea
GCGAATAAACATTTGACAATATGCCAAGGATATTTGTTTAAATATCGGATGACACGATATTTCCAAGGTTCGAGTTGTCAATCCGCGAAGGAAGTTTGGGAACGCTCATTCAATTGGCGAAGGAGATGCCAAGAAAAGGATAATAACCACTATGCATTAAAGAAATTCGAGGATTTCAAAATGCTAACGGCGAGAATATTACCGCATGGAAACAAGATTTGCCAATAGGAGAGATTAATGATCTTGGAAAAGTATTAATCAAAAGTAATTTCACTTAAAATTCTACGTGGGTCTACCATCTACATGGACATGAAGTCACGCCATGAGAGATCATAGGGATCTAAAAACTCTATCAACCGATAAGCATCTTCAGTGATCTAAGCTTATGAATTTGAGATGAAATCAGATTAGGAGAGGTCATGAAGAAAAGAACACGCGCTGATAGCCGAGCAACATCAACCTCAAGTCGGTACAAAATGTTGAATTATTGCCTAATGATCAATTTGCTCTCTTTGTCAAAAATTCAGGAATTCATGAAGAGAAGCAACTACAAGAAAAATCACAAGAATCGTGGAATACAACGAAGAATTAAGAAAGGAATTATTGAGGAAGATTCAAATTTGTGTTACAATGTAGAAACTGGGACTTTGCAGCAAGCTGTCCATACCCCAAGGTAGTAAAAAAGTCAGTACAAATGTTACTAACCCTCAACAGGAAGAATTCAAGCCCAAGATAAAAGATTTACAAAGGAAAGAAGAAAACCTTCAGTTAACCCACTTGAAATAAGTGAGTCAGAAGATCTCAAGTGATGAAAGTGACCTCAAAGGATGACAATGCAATGTTTTGCATGCATCTCCAACAACACATTACACGAGGACATGTGTCTATGGCTAATGGACATGAAGAAAATGAGGTCAATCTACTAATCCTTATGACTCTGTTTTTCTTTTTCTAGAGAGTCCTTCTTTCACATAATGGAAGAATGTCAAACCGTAATGGACACTCACTCACTCAAAGAGCGCAATATCAATGATTCTTGAAAAAATCAATTAAAATGAGAATTGCAAATGCTCTACTTGAAGTGAAAACTTGAGATAAAATTATTTATCTTCAGGAAGGAGTGTAAATCAAGGGAAGTGAGAGAACCCAATCTTAGAGCGGTTATAGCCATTTACGCTTCATCAAAATAATGACAAATGGTAAATAGCAAAACCCTCAATGTGATAAAACCGGACTTGGTTATGATCCATCGTGTTCTCAAGCCTCTGAGAATTGGACCAATTCTACTACTGTTTAAATATAAGTTCATGTAGTAAAATTTGTAAAAGTCAAGATGCACAGTGAAAAGGAATTGGTTTACCAAACTAATTGTCAAATTAAATACTGTTTGGACAAAGCCTCAAAGAAATTTTTTCGTCCAACAGTACACTAAAGACAAAAGTTTGTTCTAAATGGAATACACCAATGAGTCTAGTGATTGGTGGACTTCCAGCAAAAGCAATTTCCTTTGAGGTGACAGGGCCTTATTTTGCCTTCGAACCACCGTCGTGCAATGGACTGAGGGTTCAGGCACTTGGACCACTATCCTTTGCGCGGTTCCTGTCAGCGGACCTTGCATTTTCTGGTAGGTCAGAGCTAGTTATAGGCGTAGACTTGAACTTGGTAGCTTGGGTATAGGTCTTCTTGAACAGGATTGTTTGATGCCATTTGATGCACCAGGTAGAGTTAGTACTAGTAGAGAGATGAGAGCAGAGCTGTTCCCACTTGACGTTCAAATATGTATACGCAAAAAACTTGAATTGTATATTTTCAAAATTCAAGTATCGGTCCAGTAGTAAAGTATATATCAAACAGGAGGGTATAATCTCCTGTTAAGACATTCCTCTGGATTTTTCTATAGAAGTTGCTGTTAGAGTGGTGCCAACATTCGGAAATGACTGAATGAAGTGTGCAGTTCGGAGTATGTTGAACTGGAGTTGCCAAGTCGGAGTTTGTGCGAACATGGAAGTAGCAAGTTAAGAGTATGTGACTGGAAGTATTGCGGTTCAGGGGTGTGGACTGGAGTAAGCAGTAACATATGTTGATGGAAGTACACCGGTTCGGGAGTATGCCGAACTGGGAGTATGTGTCTTTGCTGAAGGCTCCAGATTTTATGTAGCTTGTTCTTCAATGAAAGGTAATATGCAGCTTGATCTTCAAAGAAGGTTCGGCGTGTTTAAAATGGCGTGTGTTCTCGGAGTTGTAGTATACGATATCGCAGTTGCGTCTTTAGACAATATGGCCTGGCGAGATTTCGGGGCCCGGCTTCTCCGGAATGAAATTTCTCGGGCTCTTCTTTGCGGAAATGGACCCAATTTATAGTGGTGAGGGTGAGGAAAAATCTCACCCTCTTATTCTAATTTTATTTTTGATTTTATTAATTAAGAATGTACGCGACACATTGCTTGTTCTCATTATAATTTCATTATCATAATCTTTTCCTTTAAAATTATTAATCCACAGATAATCTTGATGGCCGAAACCAAGTAACCGTTATAATTAGAACCTAGTTCATCCGAGCTGTCAAATCAATTAAACTTTCCACATTTTGGGCCCGACATCACATTAATTAATTTAATTAAGTTAATTAATTCTTATATTTAATGGGCTATTTAACTTAAATAATATGTCATTAGCTTTAAGTAATTATTTTAATATTAATTCCACCAGACTCAAAATTATTAATTTTAAGCTTCCAACTGTTTTCCTGTTCATAGTTCTTAAGGTGTATTATCGAATGCCTTCACTGAACCCTATTTATTAAATTGCAGTTGGTCGCTTTATGCGAGACTCAACAATGAAGAGGTAGTACATATTAACTTTCCATTCTCAACTTCCATAAGGTACATACAAATTCAGCTCAGTTTTGTGTGATGTTCGGCATTGTAACCTGAACCATCGAATTTTAACGTTTGAATATATATAAGGTAGTTCTAATTCTGATCCAATAACATTAATAGATTCGGGTGTATCGCACACCTGGTAGGAACCCTCCAGGTGCACCCGGTTATAACTAAGATCCTTTAACATTCAATCGTTATCATGGCAGCAGACGATAAGGGAAATGTTATTCGCCTGGTCTCTAGCGCCGTCTAGTGTTAGTCGTCAGTGCCTGAAAGCCACAGTATATATGTTCAGCAAGAGATGCTGGTGACCCATCAACGGGTTAAATGAATACATATAGACTATATATAGATATAAAACCGTTTCAAGCTGAAGAATATATCCTAAGAGACTCTAGCTTTTGAAATGCGGGATACCGCAAGAAGATAGACAGTCAGAGTCATAACCAAGCATGTAATTTCTTGTATAAGGAACAAGCTGGGGACAGATAGAGATAAGCAGCATGTCATAAAGATATACAGTTTACCCCCCTTAGCATGTATCCTATAGTCCGTTCTATTAACATCCTGAACAAACCTCCATTCTATCACATAAGCACTTTACGATGCGCAGCAGACTGCGTGGCCTCATGAGGGTCAGATATACTCTGCACGGCCCCCCGCAGCACCTGCACACTCCACGTTATCGCGCACGGACGGGGCGATCCGCGATCCGATCTCATCATAATGTTTGATCGCAAAAACCGTGGACCGACAAGCCAAGATTCAGCATTCTGGCAGCCAGATAATATGAGTGCTCTGTAAAGGTATTGATCAAAATGGTGGACGCCAGTGTCAGGTGTAAATCTGAGCCGGTTCTGAACCCGCAGCTCAGGGAATATATCATTTGATCGCAACCTAATTGGGTATCGAAACTAAACATACAGCATGAACCATTTAACACATTGGGAAAGGGGAGAAACGGTATACAAAACTATCGTTGTCATTACATTGAGATAATTCCTAAGGGGTATATTCTTCCCTAGGCAACGGATGCCATTCACTAGCCATGCATCTATATAAGATCATTTATCCTACGATGGTCAAAATACCTAGCATAGGCACATAACGGAGTCGTTGGACACCACGGAGGTCGGCAGGACATCACGGGGAAACCGTATCCCGAACTGGGCATGAACGGGTACGGTGGGTGAAGGTAGCGACTGTCGCCCGGACGAGTCTCTGGGCGGGTCCCGCGGCCGTGAGCTGCCCGTGCCCCGCGAGTCAACGGACGGGTAGTGGCGGTCCCCTAGCCACCGTACGCCATATTTCACAATAGCCCTGTATTGTGCGACATGTGTTTGTCAAATGGCACCCGTAGAATTACGGTCAAACACCCCACAATAGAATATCTATCATGTTTAACCAGTTAACACCGAAAATGGATCCCACCATAATCAGAATAACTAGGTTCGATACTCTAGTGTTATTTTAATTACAGAACACATTATCTTTAATATCAAGGATCAAGATTCAAGAATTAATATCTAGAATATATTATTCAGCTCTGTTCCACAAGTCAAGAACACATAAACATCATGGTCAATATTAAAGATCATTTTTATTTAGTTCATCAGCGAATTAGAGGAGCTAAGGGACACTGCATGAAAATAGTTGTTGGCCAGTTACCCTTAGCCCTTTTAATTTCCCTTGTAGAGGTTTCCTGATATCTTTTCTATTTGTTTCTAGGGTTTTTGGTCTTGTGTGTGAGCTTTTTGGTGTTCTAGCGTGTTTGTCCCTATATGCTTATACCTAGATCTGTATTAGCTCTAACAACTACAGCTTGCTTTCTATTCTTTTGGGATGGGGCTGGGCCTTAGAGGTGAGGCCAGGTATGGTGGGTTAATTAATTTGTATTTATCTTTTTGGATAAATGTAAATGATAATGGTTTTGGGGTGTAACGTGGTTATCTGACTTAAAAGGTTCGTCCCGAAGGCCGGTTTATCATTTCTCCAACCTGGATCCCGACTTTTTGGCCTCTTTTGGGGCAGTGTTTTTGTGGTGTGGATGTTGGTGTGTGTGATAAGGAGTTTTCGGGTATTCTTGTTTTGTTGGTGGTGCTCGTGAAAGTGCTCGATTGTGCCCTGTGATCTTGCAGTGTGGCGGATTAAGACGGAACGTTCTATGATTGTTTTCCGGTGAGTGGTAGGATCGCTTTGGCCGAGTGTTGTTTTTCCCTGGTTTCCCTTTTTCTTTCTCTATCGTGTGTTTGTAGGGTGGGAAAAGGCGGTGAATGGATACCAAATCAGAAAATATCCAATGAGGAAGGGTTCGTCTTATCGCACGGACTGATAGGAGGGGTAGCCACGAGCACCTTGGGCTCGCAAGGCTCGTGAGAAGGCCAAGGAAACCCAATTCATCACACGACAGATCCGTTGGCAAGAACCTTGGCCCACGGTCCTAACGGGGATACGGTGTCCAGGGAGGAATGATAACCTCCGGGCTTCCGGGGAGCTGTAAGGGGAGGTGTAGGATGCGTGTTGACCTAACTTCTTTGCCTTATCAAAGAAAGAATTAATTACATAATATTTGAAAGCCCAATGTCCCGTGGTCCCTCTAGTGAAAGATGATTAGCAGCTATATATTTGACCTCATGGACCTTAGGTATTTAAATAGGGACATATGGGCACCTAGATCCACACAAATATCTCTCACCACACCAAGGAGCTAAAGAATCTAGAAATCAGAATAGAGAAAGCCTTAGGAAAGACCCTCATAGCCAAGGATTATTAAGGCGAAGAGGTACATGTCAAATTTTCATGCTATGTTCGAACACTTAGGCCATCTCTTTTTCTGTGTGATGAATCGTTATATATTATATGATGTGATCTGCATATGGTGATATGATTTTATGTGTATCCTTGATGATCCTGAGTGATAAGGGTTCTTGCATGATATATGATGTTGCTTGCATGTTATGTGATTTTTTTGATCTTGATTCTGTAAAGTGTGTTTTTTGTTTATATAGACTCTAGGTTTCGTGTGTTGTTATTCGTTGATGTTTGGGTGGGATCGCATTTGTTGTTAATTGTGGTTGAAGCATGATAGGATATGTGTGTATTTCTTGTTTTATCGTTATTTTGTGTGATGATGGTTAAAATGCTAGATGTTGGGTTCCAAAGGTTAACCAGGGTATTGTGAGAGGTTAGTGGGGTGGTTTGGGCGTAGAAAAACACCACCCCGCCGTTACCCGCTGTTGGAGTAGGCACGGGCCCAGGGACGGCGGGGACCGTGGCAGGACTGTCGGGTAGTCGGGATGACCTTTCCTCCGGTTAGTTGGAAAATGGGTCCAAGTTCCGGATCCGGTTTAGTGTTTCGACCCTCGTGTTCCAACGGTCTTACGTGCTATGTTATTATGTTTTGGCCTTCGTAGGATAATGGTCTCTATTATATTGCGATGTAGTTGATTGGCATCCCTGGGTAGGTGGAGAAGTTACCTTGGTTATTCTTGCATGTGGATGATCACGCATGGTATTTGTTATCGTTTTCCTCCTTCCAATGTGTGTATATGGGTTGATGTGCTTGTTATGGGTATGTGTGCTTGATCCAATTAGGTTGATCAATGAATCCATGTGCGTTCCAGAGTGGCTCGTCGAGTTTAACCTGGGTGACCGGATCACATTTGGTTGCGATCAAACGTTTTCCATGAGCCTAGGTTTACCTGGTGGCGGTCAGATGTTCGTTGGTGGTCAGTTTTGGTGCGATCAAATTATGATGGAGCGGTTCTGGGTCGTTGCCGTAGACCTGTGCTGCGAACGGGCAGGGTGTGGGGGCGTGTCAGGTATATGCTCTGCCTCAGTATGGGCATGGATTGGTTTGTGCGCATAAAATGTGCTTATGTATGAGATATGATGGTTGGTTTCATGATGTTATGAGAGGATATAGGATAATGCTAGTAATGTATATGCTTGTTTGACTTTGTGTGCTGTATTCTATTGTCCGCTTCTTCTTTATGTAAAATGTATGTTGGTTATGCTGCTGACTGTGCTATTCGTTGTCGAGTTATCCATTTTTAAAAAGCTGAGTTTTAGATTATATTTCATGCTGTAAACGGTTTTCTTTATATATTTTCTTATGTACTTGTTTTACCGTTTGGAGTGGTTACAGCATTCTTGCTGAAAGATATATTTTGCTTTCAGGCCATGAGAGTAGCATGGCCCGCTAGAGACCGAGGCGTGAGTAGATAGTTTCCTTTCGGCATTGGTGCATGATTAGATTGATTGTAGGTCTTATTTGTAGCGTGCACCCTGGTTCCCTTAGCCCGGTGTGCATACCACCTGTATTTATGTTATGTTTTGGATTGAATTAGAATAGCCCTTATTATATAGTTCAAAAGGTTTAAAATTCGGTGTTACAGTATGCCATGCCGGATCAGAACGGTGTAGCTGAAAGTGGAATTGTATCTTTGGTTGTTAGGATATGGTTGTAATTGTCTTACTTCTCTGTGGAACGTATGCATAAAGTGCATATTATAAATGGGTTAGGTGAAGGTTATATACCTTGATGATATGGCGGAAGAACTGAGTTGTAGCATTGACAATTTTTAACTAATGTGTTGGCTGTGGTGGATATTAATTATTAAATTAATACTTATTAAAGTAATTGACTAACTTTTATTTAATTGGTTAATTAATCATTAATTATTACGAGAGTTTAATTACTTAATTAATGTAACTTGGAATTGTTGATTGTTCGCACAAGATGGTGGAATGTTTAATGATTTGGCAGGTCTTGGGAAGTAGGTTGTCTATTAACGTTTGACTTGTTTCTGGTCGCATCAAGATTATATGTGGTACATAATTTAAGAATTGGATTATTTGATTATTTTGATTATGAATGATGCAATTAGATGCAATGGTGTTCTGTATGCTTCCTTAATTTATTAAAATAAATAATGGATTAAGGTTTGGTGGAGATTTTCCCTACCCTCACACTATAAATTGTGGTTCCTTTCCCAAAATGGCTCTAGATTTGATCCGAAGCTCTGCCGAAATCCGGGGATATTGTCTGAAAGCACGCGTATATCGATATCCCCTGAGAACAGCATTTGACACCGGAAAACCTTTTTGAAGCAGCTGCTATTAGCCTTCATTGAGACCAAGTTACTTAAATCTTGAGCTCCTTCGAAAATATATCCCAGTTCGCATATCCGAACTTCGGTGTTGCGTTCAAATACTTTGTCTTGGTTATATCCAGTCGGCACATCCCTGAACTCGGATTACTTCAGTTCACCATACTTTGAACTTGGCTTTCCAGTTCGGACACTCCCGAACTGGCATACTTCAGTTTCAACATTCTGATTGGCACTTCCAATTCGAATATGATTTGGCACATTTAAAGGCTACTTTAGTGAAAATTCGGGTTCTATAAGAGATTTCCCTCTTTTGTATTCTTGTATACTATGTAAGATCTTTGAATTTTGAATATATACTCAAGTTTTTTGCTATAATATTTTGAAGTAAAGTGGAGCCTTTGCCCTCTATTCTCTTACGTAGTGACTATACCTTCTACTCTGTGCATTCAAATGATCACAGCATGTTCAGATATATACCAGTACAAGTTAGTTACGGTATTAACTAGCTCTGAGCACTACACGAATGCAAGGTCGCTGCCAAGGAAACGGAAGGATTAGTGGGTAAGTGCCTACACTCAGTCACAATGACGACGGTGGTAGAAGAAATAAGGGCCTGCACCACACCACAGTCCAACAAAGGAATTGTTTTGCTGAGTACCCCATCAAGACCTCATGGTTGTATTTCATTTGAACAATCGTTTTTAGGTGTATTGTGGAGAAAATTATTCTTTGAGTATTGGTCCGAACCAGATTTTTGCTATAGTTTGGTACAATCTTGTTCCAATGTGCTATATTGACTTATTCCCCAATTTTAATACCCTGAACTTTCATTATTTAAAGAGTAGTAGAATTGGTTTTTCTCAAGAGGCTTGGAACCAGATGGTCATAACCAAGTCCCGGTTTTATACTTGAGGGTTTTTGCATATTTACTTTTGTCCCATTATTTTGGAATGAATGGTAAATGTGCCTTATAACGTTAGATTGGTTCTCCACTTAACCTTGTTTACCTTCTGAGATAATTTTTTTAAGTTTTTTACCTTCAAGTAGTGCTTTTGAATTTTATCTTAATTGTATTTTTCCGAATAGGTTTATTGGCTCTTTTTGTTGAGAGTGAGTGTCATTACGTTTGATTTTCCCTTATGTTGAAAAGGAAGGATCTCAGAACATGAAGGGATTAACAGAGTATGAAGATTTGATGTTACACTCTTTTTCAGGTCATTGCCATAGAATGTATCGTGTAATGTGTGTGGAGATAAAAAAAAACACCAATAATAGGCCTGAAAAATAAACACAGTTTTTTTTTTTTATCAAAAATAAAACTAGCATTCAATGAGGATAGCACGAGGACAATAAGAAATGAGATCCCATTATTCTTTCACAATAGTCATGACAGAGGCATCTTAGCTTGTATGAAATAATTTATTATATGGGGAAGCTAAGGGTGCTGGTGGTTGGCAGGAAATAAAGATATTGAACATATTATTTATTTGAATTATGATACTACTAAAAAAAATTAAAAATGTTCGATAGGTAGCTAATATATCAGTCTTAGAAGTATAATATTAAAAATAAAAATTATATATTAATTATACAAGAAGCATAATGAAGATATTATATTTGTAGGATTAATTAATTTTAAAAAATCTAATAAAAATCTCAATAGACTTAACCATCTAACAACCTTATCACAAAGCTTCCTCAACAATAAGAATATGTCTTATCATAAATAAATATTCTCATAAACATATGCAACAGTTCAAAGACTCAAACCCATGTTACTCGTGTAGATTAAATGATTTGTTTCAATAACTTAGCTATCAAACTTTGATTCTGTATGCAAACAGCAAAATAGAAAAAAAAAAAAAAAAATACTAATAAAACCGTTTTCAAAAAATTAAATTATAACTTATAGATTTTAAAACGAATTGATTCATAGGCCTTATTTGTAACATAGTTAGCTTATCAGTTAAATTTGACTTATTTGACAATATTAACTGTTTGATTTGATTAAACAATCAATACAAGTATTTGATTAATTAAGTTTTTGTAACAATTTATTGCTCCAAAACGCTAAATGAAATAAGCTGCTCAAAGCAACTTTTTTTTCTATCAGCTTAATGAGAAAGTCATTTTGCATATAATTAACTATCAACTAACAACTAATTTACTAAACATTTTTCTACAATCAGTTAATGCTATCAACTAGTCAAACTCACTAATCCAATCAGCTATCAGTTATCAGCTATCACTTATTTATCAACACACCATAAAATAAGATGGGGAGATGATACACATCTTAATGGTAATTTTCTAAAAATGTTTGGGGGACAACCATAGCTACAAGTTATGTGGCATTCTGACACATTATAAGCAACATTCACAATTTGTTCTTTTACTAGACCCTTTCATCATTCATTTTGTGCCATTGAAGTGCATATATAAGGCCAAATTGTTTTGAGGTACGGAGGTAACCTTTCAATATTTCATCATTCATTTTGTGCAATTGGAATTTATAACCGCATGATATATACTATGTTGAACCTATAATATATATTAAAATAAGTGTATAATTTAAAATTTTTATTGAATCATACTCATACATATAGGCATAAGTTCAAATTTTAAATCTCAATCGAGTATATTCACGTATTGGTCAAGAACGAAATACATCTTTTAATTTCAAATAATTGAACTTATAAATTTTTTAACACATTATCTCTTAACAATACATATAAGACAATATTACATGAATAAAAAGATTTTGCTAAATTTTTATCATTTGATCCAATTGTAATTTATTAATTTATGAATAATTAATAGAATATAAATAATTTTACAGATTTGATAAAATATTTAATAATATTATTATTCAAATATTTTTTTGTTCATAAAGATATTGTTTATAAACGAAATTTATTGTATCGGGACAAATCATTTGATGTGATAGTCAGATGGAGGAACATTTAAGGGGTGGTGAATTTTTTGTGCAAATCTGAAAAGCAAGAGACAAAAATGGGTAGAAACAAAAAGGTGGATAAAAAATGTGTAAAGTACTAAGCTGATTACCTTCTTCTCATTAGGGTTTTCAAGAAGAAGTAATCAACTTACCTTCTTTAACAAAAAAAAAAAAAAAGTAGAAAAGCTGACATAAAAGAGAGAGAAGAAGGTATTAAGAATACCTTCTTCTCTCTCCTCAATTATATGTAATTTTTTTATTTTGTTAAATAATTAGATTAAAATTATATTATTAAATATAAATTATTACCATTTTAAATATCTCATTGGGACGATCAAAAACAAGACTAATATTGAATATATTTATTATTATTATATTAATTGTTGCATGGCATGTAGTGTACGGTAGTGTAGTGACACTGTAGTGATTATTATTATTAATGATTATTATATTTTTTTATTTTTATTATTACGTGTATGGTATGTACTGTAGTGTATTATTATTATTATTTTATTATTATTATTATTATTAATAATAAATGACACTAGCGTATTAGTTCTATAATAATAATAATAATAATAATAATAATAATATAATAAAATTAGTACCGTAGTGTAGTGTAGTTATTTATTATTATTATTATTATTATTATTATTATTATTATTATTATTATTATTAACAGATATACCGAAAGACCTGACCAGTCGAGTCGCATTACCGATTCAGAAAGCAAGCAGGAAGAAGCCCCACGTACTATTTACAATTTTAAAATCTTTGTTTATGTGATTTTTTTTTTTTGAAAACTTTATGTTATTAATTAATATTTATATAAATAAAATTTTTAAAAAATAAATTCGAAGTAATCAAAATTGCAAGGGTTGTGTTCTAATAAAATATTAAAATTAGGAAAAACATTATCAAATTCTTTAATTGCTTTGAAAATCATATAATTGCATATATTAAACAAATTAATGGTTGTTTGCAATTCTAAATAATTAATATATTATTAAAGAAATCAATATTTAAATTTTTTTAATAAACAAAGTGAAAAGAAGGCAAAAGTAATTCTCTTCTTTTGTGACACATTTTGGTCAAAGCAAGAAGAATAAAAGAAGCTATTGCCAATACCTTCTTTTCAAATAGGTTTTGAAAAGAAGGTAATGTCATGATACTTTACATATTTTAGTCTAGGGTTTTTAATCAACACATTTTTGTCCAAGTCATGTCAAAAGTACACATCTTGGGCTAATGTCCCACATTTAAGCGGCGATGTCCTTGTCCTTCTTGGCAAGGCAAATGGTCTTTAATACTTGATAAATAAGTTGTCACATATGGCATATATAAAACTCTTAAGATTATTATTAAAAATAATTATGTCAATTTTATATCTATAGATATATAACACCTTATAAAATTGTGTAAAATCGTATTAGATTCATTTTCAATTAATTATCCATACTGATTACGGTTCTAGGAGTCGGTTCCAGTTACGGATCTTTTACCTAATTTGCTTGTTGGTTTAAGTTGTAAAGGCTCGGAATACTTAGCAGTGGGTCAGATGTTTCCGAGTTAATAGAAAGAACTAAAAACTAAGCCATCTCCTCAGTAATAAATGTGGATATTTATAGGAAGGGGAATATGTTCCGGTTCCGCGGCACGTTACGAAATGTGGAACCCATGCAGAGGCTCAGGCCAAGGCCTAAGGGGGCTTGGTCACGTGCTTTATATTTCCTGAAGGTACTGCATTCTGTTGTTGGGATCGGTTAGTAGGTCGGTCCTGACCAAAATAGGGTTGGGCGCCAAATATCATAAAAGGCACCTATGTACGCTGCCTTTAACGGAACTCGACAAGTGAGGATAGTCGAGAGAGGTGAGTACGAGATCGCGTGGGTCGGACCGACATCACATACATTCATAAGCTCAATGTTGACACAAACTTTAGTCTATTACTTGTTGAATAAACCAAAACTTGTGTAGAATTATAATAATTACAGGCGCCCTGATGAGCGAGTTCAGAAAGAGATTTTAAATCAAGTAACGAGCCGATTAGTCGAATATGAGTTGGATATATAAAATTGTGTTTTTTTTATCAAGGGTTGAACCAACCAACAAAATTACACCACAGAATACCATGTAATGCCCAAACAAACTTATGGTTCAGTAGCTAGTATTTGGGAGAGAAAATAACATGTAAATCAACAAAGTAGAAAGGAAGAATGAATTAAAAGAAATGAAGAGGAAGGGACAAAATGGTCATTTCTTACCACTTCTTCTTGTCTTTTCCGTTACGGAACAGAGATCCCAACCCAAAGAGATTAACAGTTGCGACGGAGATACAATTGGGAGGCGTCACATTAATCACCGGACTAATCCTAACGGCCGTTACCGTAATTAACCCCTCCGTGGTTCTTCCTTAACGGAGGCTTTTGCGACGACGGGAATCCGTAAACATAAGCCGACGAAAATGAAGAAGAAGAAGAATGAGTAGTTTTGATATGCCTAAACTGCCCCCCTCTGGGCCTTCCTTCGCCGATTGCTTTGAATTTCTCAGGAACCGGTAGAATTGCTCCCGTGACAGAACGGTAACGACCAAAACGACCCTTTTTTGTGACAGTTCAAACTGCTGCTTCTCTTTATACCCCAGAAAGGCCTTGCCTGGGCACTCTTCTGCTGCTCTGTTGACTCCTTCGAGATTTCTTGCTTTCTGGGAAGACGAGATTTTCGGGAGAGGTGGAAACGAAGAAGAAGAAGAAGAACCCAAAGCTCGAGGCTTTGATGTTTTTGTTATCAAAGAGAGGTGTTTAGAATTAGTGACGAATTTCTCTCTGAAGGGGAGGATGAACCGTCGGAAAAGAGCTCATCTGCAGCAGTGGTTTGGCAGGATGAAAGCAGAAATCAAAATCCGATTTCAAATCCGAATAATATGGGTAATTTTCTTTCTGGCAAAGGTAATGGGAGAAAGAAATTCTTGGACTGATTGTTGTTGGTGAGCTGGGATTTTCTTGGAGCATTTCAACAGCCATGGTTAATGATTGGGAGCTAGGTAGCAGGTAGCTAGGTATTAAGAAGAATGGCAGTGTGGAATGGTTTTAAGAAATGGGGAAGTCAAGAACAGAGCTGGATTGCTGGACAACTATGGTTTGAATTATAGGAAAGAGAGGAAAACAAAGGACAAGAATTGTGGTGCTGATAATCCGGTTTTATATAGAATTTGTTTACCACTATTTTGACCCTTAGCTTCACTCATTCAAGTTTTTATTTTATTTTTTATTTTTATAATTTGGTTAAATAAGAAAAACTTGCTATAGAATGAGTGATGGAGCAAGTGAAATTTGATTTTTGTTTAAAGGTCAACAAATTTTTACTTTTTTCAATGAAAATGTGGAAGATAGATAAATTACTTCCACATCGTAATTTTTAAAAATTATATATTCACTGGTTTGATCGTACGGGCACACTCTTTTAAGGTGAGAAAGTAGTCTATCTTACTCCAGTATGTACAATTCAGTTAGTACTTGGGTGGTAGACTGCTAGGTCACCCCTCTGATGGGAGTAACTCTTTATAGGAACCAAACACCAATCCAGAAATCACAAATTCAATTCACCTTTCTGATGACATCTGGTCTCCCTACCTAATAGGTCTAGCTTGGCGTAATGCATTTTTAAAGGCCTATTTAATATGCATGCCATTAAAGAAAGGTTCTATTATAGATTTTAAATAGGTTTGAGTCTATTTAAAATTTACACAATATACGTTTTATAAGGACTACATATTTTTTTTTAAAAAAAAAATAAGGACTACATATTCGGTTGAAATATTAAACATAGTATTAACAATAATAGAAGAATAGTTACAGCCGCAAGTCACAACAAGTGTGCAGGTAGTCAGGGGCGGAGGCAGCATGGGGGCAGTGGGGGCAGCTGCCCCCCCTCCACCCCAACCCCTATATTACCTTGTATGTATATATGTAATATAGAATGGATTTTAAGTATTATATAATGAAACACAGAAATATCAACAATTTATCTGTTCAGTTTGGTTGGCTAGGCGTGTGTTTGGCCTTTAGTGAGGTCCAGGGTTCGAATCTGTAGTGTTTAAAGAGGTTTTATGACTATTTTATTTCTAATAATTAGGTTATTGCTTCAACACAATTTCATTTATATATAAAATGAGATGTGTACTTTATATTTTATTTTCTTTTTAATATTTTATCAATTAATTATGTTATATTTTATAAAGTCTTGATATGTTTTATTTTTTATTATATCCAAAATTTATAATTATACTTGTAAGTGTTTTCATTTTTTAAAAAATTATACTCCTATCTTTTTTGTTGTAATATTCTGCCCCCACTGACAAAAATCATGGCTCCGCCACTGCAGGTAGTGACACCAATAGGCGCCCTGAACTCTCAATCAATTTATTTATTTTTAGAATAATAACTAGATACGAACTCAACATATATCAATCGTCGATCAATCAAATGTCTCACTATATGGCCTCCATTAATTAGTGCTACTATGCAGTACGCAAAGATGAGTTTGCTACTTTGCTAGGAGAGAAATAGGGAGAGCACGAGAAAGTGCAAAAATTAAAATTATTAAGTTAGTGTTTTAGAATTCGATATATATATTTATATATACATATAGTACGTGAGGTTTATATATTAATATTCAACGTAATAATATATATATATATATATATATACCTATATATAGATATATTAGTATATATATGTATATAATAATATAATAATAATAATAATACATAATAATTCTACGGAAAAGATTATTATGGTTTCTTTGGAAAATGGTGGGTGAAAAGTTATGGTGGGTAGGTGGTTAGCACGAGTCAAACAAAGCACTCTTTCCTTAAAATCTTATTTTGTCTCCTAGCTCCCAAAGGTGCTAGGAGCGTTACGATCTAAATTTTTCAGGATAAAACGCATTACGGTTCTAAGTTATGAGCATTCAAACTTAGAACCCAACGAATAAGAGCTTGGGATGAACACAGGAAACTAAGAAAAGAGTAGAAGCAGAGTTTCAAGAGAGAATATATATTTTCGTTGTGTATAAAACCTACTGCCATACAATGAACTCATATAGGGGTTGAGGATTAAAATTCATTCAATAATGACATTTAAGGTTGATATAAAACCAATTTTGTAACATCTAAAACAGGGATGCCGTACATGAGAATTTAATTCACAAGTGAAATATATAGGCCTAGCCTATTCAGTTAAAATAGGCCTAAATAGGCTATGCTGTAAGACCCTTGATAGGTGTTGACCTATTTTAGTCTTTAGTGAGACTAGTGTTATTTTAAAAGTTTTTCTAATCTTTATTTCGTAATTCAAATGATACATTTTGATAATCAATTACAGTGTGTAATATATCAAATAAGAAATATTTCACTTAAACACCCCCCCCCCGTTAGTATATTATATTTTGTGTTATATTATAATAGGTTATTTATTGTTGGGTTTTTTTTTTTTTTATAGTCAGCTGACTTAGCTTGTTGTGTTCAGTTAGTTATTGTTAGAGTTTTGTTATAGATAGACTCTGTATGGCTATTGTTTGTGTTTATTGATTAACGTCTTTTTGCATTTTGGTATCAGAGCGGCAGGTTATGGATTCAACTCCCGCACCATTACGCCCGCTCGCTCTTTACTTCCTCCGCCATGTCGTCGAATTCTTCCGGAGCTACGCCTTCGGCCGCGGTGTCGTCTTTTCGCGGGAAGCTTCACCCATTAGCCGGTGCACATCACTATGTCCACCATGAGCTCACCTTGAAAGAATTTTTCATATTTTGGCGGATGCAAATCATTCCCTTCTTGCGTGGACAGTAGCTCTTAGCTATGTGGACGGAAGCTTTCCGTGTCCACCGGAAACTATCGCCGGTGGGCCGTCGACGGGCGCCATCCTCGACGATCACCACTGCCACTGCGGTTCTCCCAAATCCCGCTTACCATGCGTGGGTTAAGCAAGATCAAAACATCCTGTCCCCCCCCCCCCCCCCCCCGCCCCACTCTTGTATAAAAAAATCAAATATGGATCAGGCACTTTTGCCCTTTTAGTTGAACATGCCAGTGCGAAAAAGATTTAGTTTGACTATGTACATGCGTAAATGTGCCTCCCTAATAAGTTAGAAGTAACATACTTATGATACCTCGTGATCTTACGAAATTAGGATAATTTGAATCTACTTTGACTAGACCAAAATTAAAATGTAACATGACCCAAATTAAAAGTGGACCACAACAAAACATTGCCGTCAAAAATGACGCACTTAACATATCATTTTTTTGCTAATTTTCAACTAATTATAATTAGGACTATTTTTACTTTGTTTTTTGGTGCATCGTGATTCACTGGACTATTTTCAACTAATTATAATTAGGACTATTTTTACTTTATTTTAATTTGGTTAAATAAGAAAAACTTGCTATAGAATGAGTGATGGAGCCAGTGAAATTTGATTTTTGTTTAAAGGTCAACAAATTTTACTTTTTTGGTTAAAGTACATACGAGGTCCCTGTACTATAGCGTTTTGTTCAATTTAGTCCTTATACTTTTTTTATTTTGTTCAATTTAGTCCCTGTACTTTCAAAAGTAGTGCAATTAAGGACAATAGTTAACAATGTTAATACTATCGTTAACTTAGGCTACGTGGCACTGATGATATTTATATTCCTACTCATATATTACTTTATAAATATTTAAAATCTATCATTTTTACCACCAATATATTAATTAGTATTGTCCAAAATAAATATTTACGACCATGTTTTCGTAATGAGATTTAGACAATTGTCCTTAGTTTTATCACTTTTTAAAGTAGAAGGACTAAATTGAACAGAATAAAGGTACAAGGACTAAATTGAACAAAACACTATAGTACAAGGACTTCATAAGTACTTTGACCTACTTTTTTCAATGAAAATGTAGAAAATAGATAAATTACTTCCAAATCTTTTACTAGTAATTTTTAGAAATTACATATTCACTGGTTTGATCGTACGGGACAGACTCTTTTAAGGTGAGAAAGTGGTCCATCCTTACTCCAGTATGTACAATTCAGTTAATTCTTAGGTGGTAGACTGCTAGGCCACCCCTCTGATGGGAGTTACTCTTTATGGGAATCAAACACCGATCCCCCAAATGGGCAACAGAAATCACAATATTCAATTCACCTTTCTGATAACATCTAGTCTCTCTACCTACTAGGTCTAGCTTGGCGTAAATCCTTTTTAAAGGCCTATTTAATATGCATGCCATTAAAGAAAGGTTCTATTATAGATTTTAAATAGGTTTGAGTTTATTTAAAATTTACACAAATATACGTTTTATAAGGACAACATATTTCCTTTAAAAAAAATAAGGACTACACATTCGTTGAAATATTAAACATAATATAACAATAATAGAAGAATAGTTACAGCCGCAAGTCACAACAAGTGTGCAGGTAGTGACACCATAGGCGCCCTGAACCTCCAATCAATTTATTATTTTTAGAATAATAACTAAGATACGAACTCAACATCAATCGTCGATCAATCAAATGTCTCACTACATGGCCTCCATTAATTAGTGCTACTATGCAGTAAGCAAAGATGAAGGTTTTTGCTACTTTGCTAGGAAGAGAAATAGGGGTGACGAGGAAAAGTGCAAAAATTAAAAAATTAAATAATTTTAATGTTTTTAGAAAAAAAAAAAAAAATATATATACTATATATATATACCTGATATATATATATAGTATATGATATTATATATAGGGTACTATAGTATAATCGTAGTTTTATTTTGTGGAAATAATGGTTGGAAAAAAAAAAATAATAGTTCTACGGAGAAAAAGGGATTATTATTTTCTGGGTGAAAAGGATAATGGTGGGTAGGTGGTTAGCATGAGTCAAGTGAAGGCACTTTTTTCTTTAAACCTTATTTGTCTTCTCGCCAAAAGGTGCTAGGAGCCGTTACGACCTA
>VALG01002474.1:0-22772 GCA_009835305.1 Ipomoea purpurea
GTTGAGCATCAAAGATTCATAGAATCATCGAACTTTAAACTCATTTGATTTTTTTTGCATTACAAAAAAAAAATTAGGTTTTTTTTTTTTGTTTAATTAAATCTTGTCCGACTAAATACAATGCATTCAAAGTTGTAGTTATCAGAAGATTATTAGAATCATGACTTTATAAAACTCTTTATTTTATTTTTTTTCCAGTTTTAAAAAAAAACAAATTTTAGGTTAGTTTTTTTTTTTTTTTTTTTTTCCGTTTAATAAATCTTCTTTGATTACTTATAGAAAAGAAAACTTAATTATTTCAGTTATGTTTTTGCATTATTAGAATAATGTTAGGTCATTATGGATATTAATATTTTTTCGTGTAGACTTTTACTATGGTTACAATGTATATTATTTTACAAATATTCATACCTATTATTTTTTAATCGGACAAAAATCTTATTCTCACTTATTGTAAGACATGCGTGACCTATACTACAAACGTTATTGATCATAAATGACCATATAACATATGGACTTTAAAACCGGCTACGACCATTTTCAAATAATTAGTCATATGTGACAATTCACTGCCTCCGCAATTGGAACAATTTACATATCATTAAATTCATATATACTATCAAGTGCTGAACTTCTAAAAAAATTGTAAGTTAATTTAATTTTTTACTATATCATTATAACAATATTTATTGTAACCATATATTTTGGATTATTTATTATCATCCTCTATTGACAACAATTGTAGCAATTGTCGTTGACAAACTCTCAAAACGATTTGTCTCAACAACGGATGGAAATTAAAAAAAATCAATGCTTTCATTATTGTTGATGAAAAGTATGTACGCCACTTTATTACTCTTATTAAATTAAATAAATTAGTAGCTACAACAAAAAATATAAATATGCATTTAATTAATTTAGAATTAGATGTCTATAAAGCCTTTATTTACAAAATTATTCATTATAAAAAAAATTTAAAAGGGATGTAATTTCATTAGTTATATTATCTTATTTTCTACAATTCAAAGAATGCTTATCTTCAAATTTATTAATTTATTATATTTACTACATTGTCCATTGTCATCTTTTTACATTATCTTGTAATTAAATATCAAAGTTATGATACATAATATGTTATGTAGTTATTTACCAAGTATTATATACAAATATAATAAATATTATTATTTTGTTCAATACTTTCACATGATAATCTACAACACGCATCTCACAACACATGAAACATGTAGGGAAAAACTACCATGGCCAAATATCAACAGACGCTTGCAAGATAAAGAGTTTATGGTACGACTAAGATCCCAACCATATACACAACAAGGAAAATCTAAAACTTCCTACACCATAATCTCATTGAAGATGAAGGCACTAATAATGCTACCCAAAAGAGAATTAAGAAGACTTAGAGAAATTTAAACCAAAAGTAGTACTCCGTATTTTTTTTATATATCGTTTTAGACTAAGTATTAAGACTAACATTATTACAAAATTACAAACATTTATTTTAGTGACAATTATAATCAATTCTCTTACTACTCCCTACGAAAACCTAATTTCGTGGCCGATCCTTGCTTTCTCTCCTGGTATTCTACACGGTTGCCGCCTCCGTGAAGCAACCAGATCGGAGGCGGCGTCCGATCATCTTCCCCTGCTACCATCTCCACCGTAGATCGCGTCCACCTTTATTATTTTCTCTGCCTTCACCGTTTTCTCCTCCATCTCCATCGCTACCGGTCGTTACTTCTTTACTTTCACACTATTGTTTCCCTTTTGCTTTGTTTTACTAGTTTAATTTTGTTTACAGTTTCTGTGTTTTTCATCTCGTTGTTTTGACGAGTTTTATTCTTCTCGTTTACTTGGCGAGTTCTTTTTTATAAAGCGTGAAACGATAAAACTGATCATGGCGTATGTGAATCTCATCCTGGGTGACAAACATGACAATGAAAAAAGAGATTTCTCTGAACTATGATATGCATAAGTTGGATGGAGATATTGTCAATGGATAGAAGAATGAAAATAGATACTCAGGTGGTGTGCAAGACTATTCAACCAGTATCAGTCTTGAGTATGTTTGACCAAATCATTAAAGAAGCTTTAAGTTCCTTCAAAGAATTCAGGTTCAAATTTGTGAAACAGTCTGCAAATCAAGTTTTCTGTAGCATTGCTAGGGAAGTTGTTTCTGTGTTTGACTGTAAAGAATGTTTGACCATTCCATCGATCTTTATTGTAAACGTTTCAGCATATGATTAATGAATTAACTTCTTTATTTTCAAAAGAAAAAAATAATAATCAATCTCTTATATATTATCTGTATTTATATACTTTGAATTACTGATTTAAGAGTAAAGACATTTTTAGTCCTAAATTTATAGTGCTTGGACAATTTTTAGTCCTTATAAAAAAAAAATTACCATTTTATGGACAGAGTTATTGTGGCGAGGACATTTTTGGTCCTCCGTCTATATTTATGTTAGATAAATCGTCTGAGAGAGGGGTAATTACGTCAATTTAGGCTATCTCCTTCTATCTATTATATCTATGTGTGTTTTGTTTTCTTCTCGGTCATAATTCGAAGGAGTCGGAGAGTCCAAGTTGCAGTTGTACGAAGAAATTGCCGGAGAATCGAAGCGGCCAACAGGTTATAATCAAATAGATAGAAGGAGAATCGAAGCCGCCAAACACACATTGATATAATAGATAGAAGGAGATAACCTAAATTGACGTAATTATCCCTCTCATACGGTTATCTAACAGAAACAAAAATGTCCTCGAAATATAGATGGAAGACCAAAAATGTCATCGCCACAATAACTCTGTCCATAAAATGACAAATTTTTTTATATAAAGGACTAAAATTGTCCAAGCCACTATAAGTCTAGGATCAAAAATATCTTTTACTCCTGATTTATTATCATATATGTTCTTACATTGACATTACATTTAAAGTACTTTTAAAATAAATAATATTATTATTATTCTCATTTCCAGCCAAAAAAATTAATATAATAAGGGAAAAAAAAAGAAATAAACAATAAAACGAAAACTTCCAAAAAGCATTTTTTTTTCCGATAATTCACCGTAAAGTATTTTTAAAAAGTGGCAAAAAACTAACCACACCCTCCAACAATGCCTGTGTGCTGGCCGCGCTGGGTGGTCTGAATCTATCTCTCCCCTTCTTCAATTGCTCCTTCGCCCTACAACGCTTTGTACAGATTTTGTTCGCCCTTCTCCATTGTTTTCTAAGATACGCTACCATTGATCTAGACGAGGAAGCATCAGCCGTTGAAACCTTCATTCATAGGAAGAAGAAATTGTTGCCACGCCACCATAGATTCCTTTAAGGTATTTAATCCCTTCTTCACTCTTCACTCTATGTCTATAAACTTTCCACTCTTCGCTCCTTTATTGAATTTTTTGTTCTGATAATTAGAAATCCATTATAATTATTCTCCATTCCTCTGTTTTTTTTTTTCCCCTACGGATTTGCTTCTTAAACAGTCACTCCATTCGCCATTGTTTGATATTGTTATTTTGATGGGAGTGAAGCACTGGACAAAAGGATGCTGGGGTGGTTATTGAGATTCATGGAGAAGAGTGTTTATGGTAAAGCTCTACTGGTGAATTCTATAAGTTACTGCTAGACTGTAGTCTAAAAAAGATTAGTATTACAAAATTCTTGCTTGCTGCAGTCTGGTGAATCTACTGGTTAATTTTCTATAAATCATTTTATTTCAATACCAAACTATATTTCCTGGATTTCCTTATATCTTTTTATTCTCATATTTCTATTAGAAAAGGTTTATTTATATGCTGATTACCTTATATATGCATTGAAAGAGATTAGTATTACAAAATTGATTGTTTGTTGCAAAAAAAATGATTATATTTTTTTAATATTATTTGAGTATTATAGGTCATGATTTTGCTAGAATTGTTAGAACTCTGCAGCTCAACTAGACTCGTGATCAATGTGATAGTTGTATCTTGTTATGATTTGAAAAATGAAAATGTTATAATTTTGTGAAAGCTCATCTTGGTTAGTTGCAGAGTATTAATTTTATGATTCTACACACAAAAAAAGCAATATTTTATATGCATTTCTATTTACTAGTCTGTTCTAAGTTGTAATATATGTGTATATGTCTGAATTGACTATTCCTATTCTTCTATATCCCTTAGCAACTTATTCTATTTGTTTGTTACCAAACACAATGACAGAAGGGTAGGAGAGTTGTATTTACTATTTAGTTAGCAGTTGCAATCTGCAGGCCACTTAAATTTAGGAACTATTGTAGGTTAACAGAATTTTCACTAATGTTGTGTAGGTAAGTTAAAATAATTATGAAATTATGTCATTTCTTTTTCTTCTCTTCATTTTTTAGACTGGAACTATGTGTGATTAACAAACATTGCACTAACAGTGAGATAGTGATTCAATCACAAAATAAAACTCATGACTAAATATATTGCATTTTAGAAATTGTCTTTTTAGTAAGCAGAACAGCAAAACAGAAAATGTAATCCTACAATATTGCCATATTGGAGCTCAACTCTATGGAAGAGGAGATTGCTCAAGAAGAATAGGCTATTTAGGCTACAATATGAGATATTGATTTCTTGTAAGCTCCCAAAAGCACTACAGGAATGTCAATGTGGCTTTTTATTAGTTTTGTACAAAAGCATAATAGAAAATTAGAAATTACATAATAGAAATATAAAATATTATTCAGACTACTCCAGCTTGTTTCTGTCAATTGTGTACTTGTATTATATCAAATAGAACCAATATATTATTCATTGGGTCAGTTTACTGATTAAATCATGACAGGAATATACAAATTAAGAATCTAGATGAATTTGCTATAAGTGTGTTGAATAATTCCTAAGAAAGTTCTTAGAAAGGGTAGGCATTAATTTATTGTATTCATTTTTAAGATTGTTAGAAGTTTTATTAGATATTATTTCAAAATTATTAATTAAGAAGCTGTTTAATAATTTATCAAGAGCATATTAGTCTAAACAAAATTGACATGCTAATGGTGTTAATTCTTGATTAATAACCAGATTGTTTCTGTTTTTCCTGCATATGCTAATGGTGTTAATTCTTGATTTTGCATGTCTCTAGCTGAAGTCTGGGTATATGTTACTACTTTGTCTGCTATGTCATGTGAAATTCTGCATATTTTAGAAAAGCTTTGACCTTTGGAAATTCTACACTAATTTTAGTCTTTAAATCATCAAGTATTTTTTTTTTTTGGTTTCCTGCAAAATTATACCATATGAAGCTTTAGGAATATTAGAAAAAGTAGTCACTAGGAAAACTAATAAACTTTTTGCCTGCAGAAGGCACTTGGTGCTAGTCAAGAGCCTAGTTGGTCGAGTAATTTTTTTTTTTTTTTTTAAAAAGGCCGTGGGTAGTGAGGCAGTGAGCACTACTATTATATTGTTATAGTCCCCCAAACTAGTCAACTACATATGTTAGATTGTTAGTTGAGTACTTGGCTGGAGAAGTGTGGAAGAGGAGTAGCCAAGCAGGCGACAACGTGCAGGCGAGGTTGGCGATCGCGACGAGCGGACGAGGAGGCTGAGGAGGAGTGTGGCTGCGACTGCAACAACTAGACGGCTGGACGATTGGCAATGGCGATTAAGGCTATGATTTTGTGGAGAGGGTGACTCTAAGCTCTGTGGGCGCTCAACGTGGTTTTTTTGTTTTTTTTTTTTTGTTTTTTTTTGTTTTTTGTTTTGTTTTAGTCGAAATTGATTTGTTTTGCTAATTTGCTCAAAATGATGTCGTTTTGAGGGAACAAACAATGTTTTTTTAGAAAAACACTTGGCCTACTTGGCCAAGTTGGGCGCCTAGTCGGCCGGCCGACTAAAAGTCGCCTAGGGCTGAAATCCCCTAGGCCGATTTTACGACACTGAAATTTAGAAAGGTAAAACTTTAAGAGAAGAATAACCAATAAGTACAAAACTTAATGCTTTATTTGATGTTTTTTTTGGATGACGAGGGAAACCCCACAACCCTTTCGGGTGTAGATAAACTCTACTTGTGACCCTAGCCGGCAAAGGACCACAATAAAGTAAACTGGCCTAGATTATCCATAGCTGACCGATTCAAACCAAGATGGCAAGGAGTCAAAACTCGTGACCTTGTGGTTACAAGTGTGGATCTCTTGACATCTTGGCTGGGTTACCCCATGTTATTCTTTCTTTTTCTTTGTAGATGTTGTATACTAAAGTTGCTTGCTAAAGGGAAATCTTCATATTTAATGCATAAGGGTAAATTTTTATTCTAATTGTAGGGGTTACCCCATGTTATTCTTTCTTTTTCTTTGTAGATGTTGTATACTAAAGTTGCTTGCTAAAGGGAAATCTTCATATTTAATGCATAAGGGTAAATTTTTATTCTAATTGTTGAAGTAGTTCTGCATGGGTAAATCTTGGATCAATTTTCCGCGAAATACTTTACAATATCTTGAAGGGTGTTAAGAGTCCTATATTAATAAAATAATAGAGAATATATGAGTTTATAAGGCCATGAGTTAGACTAGCTAATAAGTTGGATTCAATCTTTTAGTGTGGTTTGACCCATGTCCATTATAGCCCAGTTGAGTCATCCTAGTCCAATCGTAGTTTATAACATAGTATCAGAGTCTGTTCGGTCCACTTTGTGTTTTACCCGGTTATGGGTATTGGTGGCGTCCAAACTTTCGTAAGCCTGCTTGTACAGTCCACTTTGGTGGCGTCTAGAGCTTTCGTTTCAGGTGAGGATCCGATCCAATTTCAAGTGGTCAACCGATTAGCATCCAAAATAGCCTGGTTGTCCACTTGAAGGGGAGTGTTAAGAGTTCCATATTGATCAAAATAATAGAGAATATATGGGTTTATAAGGCCATGGGTTAGACTACAATATGTTGGATTCAATTTTTTAGTGTGGTTTGACCCATGTGCATTATAGCCCAGGTTGAGTGACCCTAGTCTAATCTTAGTTTATAACAATGGGGTAGATAAATTTATTGATTTTGTAATTGAGCATCATGTGTTGTTGGAAGAATATTGTGCCCTTGTGTGAAATGTAAATTTATACAATTGGTTACATAAACATGATATGAAAGAACATTGATTTGCGTCTGGTTTTACCTGGATATGTTCATTGGTTCGGCATGGTGAGGGAGGTCTATGAACACTTATAGTACTACTCCTAATATTGTGCATGATGTTCAAATTAATAACCCTGGAGTAAACATTGTTCATGATATTTTTGCACATATTTCACATGGTATACATGAACCTTGTACATCATACCAAGCAGGTTTTTGGGTCCTTAGAGATGAAGTGGTTCACGAAGAAGGATAGTGAAGAAAGTAAGATATTCTATCACTTTTCAAAGATGGAAATCAAGACCTGTATGAAGGATGCATCAAGTACTGCAAAATTGGTCATGATGTTCAAAAAATATCAGTGATTGTGTGGAATTAGCACTAAAACAATCTCCTTGATTTTTGAATTGTTAAAAGATGCCTTTGAACAAGCAAGGCTTTCTTAGTCTTTCTACGAGGCAAAAAATTCTAAACAAACTTAGTCTTAATTGCATTACTATTTGTGCATGCCTAAATGATTGCATGCTATACTGGGAGATGATGAAAGTGGAGAAACATGCAAAGTATGCCCAACACAAACCAAAAATCAAAAGAAAATACAGAATGGGCAAAAAGTCTTTGTATTATTGCTATAATAGAGATAAAATGCAGATTATAAGATGGTACTTTGTAATGCTTATAATGCAATAAAGATTGTGTGAGAACTGAGAACGATGCTAAAGTTTAAGACCTTTTAGATATATGAGATGCTAAGTAACTAACTCAGGTGATTGCCTTACTAAATTAGGATTAAACAACTAACTTCTTAGCATGAGCTTATCACACTAGAGCTGTCCAAATATGGGCTATAAAGCCAACCTTGTGTTGCCTGAGTTGGATTCTTGGGTCCTTGCTACTTCTGATGATTTTTTTGAATATTAATGTTTTGAAATCCATCTTGTTTTGTGTCTTCATCAAATATTTCTTTTACCTTTCTAAAAAAAAGAAAATAATAATTCGTAATTTTTATTTTCATCCGTTTTTTTTTTTGTTGCACCATGTTTTTAAATTTGCAAAATTGATGACTCCTGTATGTATTGTATGTGAACAGGGATTGAAGGTTCTGAATTGATGATTATGTGAACAGGGATTGAAGGTTCTGAATTGATGATTATGTGAACAGGGATTTAGGTTCTTTAAGGAAATCTGAAATCTAATGGACTTCTCGGAAGGATTGGAAGTCCCTGTGGCCCATATCCTCTATTTTCTCTCCTCCACTCCTCCTCCCCAACGAAGGATCTTCCTCTTCCAAGCGGCATCAAGTTGAGAAAACCCTATCGGACCTCTGATTTTTAACCCATGCCAGGAAACACTAACCCAACTCCTGAATTCCCCCTCTCTTGCCCCTCGACTCCCTCCTCCATATCCAGACCTTACCCTTCCGAGATTTATCTTAACTTCAAGCACAACCAACCAGTCTATTGCCTCTACCATTGCCATCAAAACATGGGGCCCCAGGTTTCTGACACCATCCACAACTTCAATGCTCTTCAATTGCTTCGTTGCCCAAAAATAAAAGCTGACGACAATAACATGCATAATACAGTTCTTGCTTTTTTCCCCACTGGAGATAATTATGACCAGCTTGGGTTTACTATGATCAATTTGAATGATTCTAAATTGAACGTCAAGAAATTCAAGGATGGGAAAGATTTCGTTGTGCATAGTCGCAAGTTGAATCATCGGATTTTGAGATTATTGGTAAAACCCTGTTACTGATTTTGATTGCTATTATTCTTCTTCCGGTAATTATTGTTATTCATCTTCGAATTATACTTGTATTGGGTATATCATGGTTTGTACCATGTATTCTGTGCATTGGTACAGTGTGAAGATGCCTAAAGGGGTGGGAAGTATAGTATTAGATTATGCAGGCAATGCTGGATTTAAGTTGTTTCAGGGTTCAGCAGTTGTTCATGCCTGTTGGAGTCCACATTTGCATGAAGAGTGTGTGGTGTTGCTGGAGAGTGGTAAACTATTCTTGTTTGATGTGAGTTATTGGTTGAAAAATGAGAGATTGTTAAGCATAGAAGGAAAGAAATTGAGTGTTTCCTTTGATAATTTGAATGAAAATGAGAGGTGGTTGAGTTGTGAATTTAGTTGGCACCCAAGAATTTTGGTTGTTGCTCATTCTAGTGCTGTTTTCCTTGTTGATTTGAGGTTTGACAAGTGTGAAATTTGCACTTTACTGAAGATTGAGTTGTTTTCTGTGGGGAAATTTGATAGATTTGTTGCCCTATCTAGGTCAGATTCCAGTGGGTTCTGTTTTGCTGCTGCTTCAAACAATTTGCTGCTACTTTGTGATGTGAGAAAACCATCCATGCCAGTATTGCAGTGGACCCATTAGTCTCCAAAATCCAGGATATGTTACTGTTTTCCAATTGTCTGAGTTAAGACCAATCACAGAAGATGAAATTTCAAGTGGGCATCTGAATCAGGCCACTGTATTTTTTGGGTTCATTTTGGAATTGTGAATTTATTCTTTTTTTGCTATGGACCAGATAATGAGAGAGGACCTGTTCTTTCTGGATTTCAACAGTCTGCAACTCATTCTATTCGTGGGGAATTCCTTCAGAACTTTCTTTGTCTGGTCGTGATTGTTTTTGCGGGAGTTGTCTCATTAGAAGAGATTGCCTAAAGGATCTTCTTCCTGATTGGATTGACTGGAAACAGAAGAAAGACATTATTTTGGGGTTTGGGCATTCTTGAAAATGATCTGCATGTTCAATGGGATAATTGTGAAAAATCTGTTGGGTTTTCACTTATTAGGTTAATGTCTTCTGGCAAACTAGAAGCACAAAGATACTCTGCAGCATGGGAATTTGATAAAATTTTAGAAGCAGCTCACAAGGAGTCAACTTTTAGCATTGATGACAATTTTTTGTATGACATAGGCAATGATGAGAATATGTTGCAAAAGAAACATGAATATCTGAAAATTGAGTTTCTCAAAGACTATTTGAATGGTAATGTTGCTAAAATCGTCAGCAGGAGACAAATACAGCTTCAGAACTATGCTGAGGAAAATCAGTCAAAGTTCCATCAAGAAATATGCGAGGAGTTGAAGATTTGTGGCATCACTGCGTTGAGATCACCCCAAATTATTTCTGACATGCTCAAAGATGCCAGATTTCCTACCTACTTCATGAGATTTCTTTGAAAAGCAATTTGGGGCATTTTCCTAAGAATCTCCCTGGCGTTGGCTTTCTCTGCCTCTAAACTCTCTGATCCTCACCTGAAGCAGAAGAGAGCTACTTCTAATGTGGGTGATATTCTTGTTAAAAACCCATTGCCTTTCCCCTTTGGGTATACATCTGAAAAAGTGCAGCTTTCCAATGCCCTTGTCAGTCCAGTTCTTCCTACCCATATTCTGATTCTACTTCGTGACCAGCAATTGGATGAAAGGGATATTTTACCAGTTGATGATGAACTCCGACTCAATTGTGATAAAGTAATGGAAGCAATACATGCATTGCAATCTTCTTCGCCCTACGATGACAATCCAGTTTCCCTTGCTGATGATACCGATGGCATGCCAAATGCGGCTGAAAAACTGAACGTTTTGGGTATACACAGACCTACATTTTCTTCTCCAGATGTGGCACTAGAAGAATCTGAATATATGATGTATGAGACCTTTGTTTATCAAAAACACCAGGAGCCTATCTCTGATGCACAGGACAAGGTGACAGCAGTGGAGCTGTTTGATGAGGGATGCCCATTACAGTTGAAGTTTGATGGTTGTGATTTTGACTTGACACCAACGGAGCTGGATTTGTTTCAGCAGTTGAAGAGGCAAGACTTAAATTTTCAGAGAAGTTTTCAACCATATCAAGAATATTTAATCAACTCAGAGAGATTTCTCTAATTTCTTTTCATCTTTTTCAAGTTTAGATTCCCTTTTGGAGGGAGTTGTACAGCAATTTTCTTAGATTGTAACATGTAGTTAACCACTTCACTTGAGCTATGATAGAACTTCTCTACTGTCAAGATTTTTTGCTTTTTACTCTTTAATGGGGGGAAATTTGAATTCATTCATTTGATGTGTAAAGGGCAAAGGGAAGCTTATTTATATATTTTGTTTACATGTATACCTTTATAATGCAGATTTCAGATGTTTTCAGGTTCAAATAAAATGTTTGTGAAATTACGCATTGTGAGAGGTCAGTATATTACATCATTGAATAAGGTAATTTGTTAAATGTTTCTTATATTTGTATAGTTGAGGGGTGTTTTTGTTGGTCAAGTTCATGTCGAGTAACAATCTGTTAGAGAAAAGAACAATGATGTATTTTTATTGACTAGAAACTGAAATAAAGAAATAGAAAGTCACAAGACTTTCACCAACAAGAGTTTTAGGCTCTTGCGTAGCTACTAAGACTAAGGATAAATATTGACTGATTTACTTTCATCTAGAGGTTCTAATTTATAGTGTTAGGAAATAAATAATTATAGAAATTGAGATATTGTTGATATGATTGTGCCTTTTATTTTATTCTTGTCAAATCCCTTGAGTTAAGTCTTCCCGTATGTATTCTGATTTGCCTGATTTTTTTCATTCTTTTTTTCTGAGTAAACTATCTCTTATTTTGGGTGCGTATCATTGCCACCCACCAAAGAAACAGCCTTGTCCCCAAGGCTAGATTGGAAAGACTGCCTTATATTGTCCGGTGTCGATTTCGTCAATTACACCAAGCTCGTCGCTCGTTTCGTCCTCGTCATCCTCTGCTGCAATTAGAGTTTGCAAGGATTTATTCGGGCATACATGAAGCGGACTGTAGGGTTGCTGACAACGAAAACAAAGTCTTTTGGCGCGCATGTCTAGATACTCTTTGTTAGAATAATGTCATGCTGGAGCTCGTGACGCTGATGTGCCGGAATTGCGCACCAACGCAGGTTGTGTTTAGGAGGAATAGGAAGATGTTTGATTGTATAGAGAATTGAGACTGGGTTGGAATGGGTTTGTGCTGTGAATAATTCGAAAAAAGAATTGGTTTTGGTAATTCTTCCCTGCCATTAGACCAAGTAGACAAACTCTGTGAAGGAATTATCTGGAGCGCTGCATTTTTTCTTCTTGCAGATTGCGTCCAAGGAGCCGGCCTGTGGAGAGAAATTCAATTTCCTCGTTCTGCAGTGCGAGCGACAAGCATCGCTGTTTGGAGATCCGTCACATCATTCGGATCGGAGCTGCACCCGAATTGTAGGTTTTAAGCCATTGAGAAAAAGCCCTAATTGAATGTGAGGAGCAAGTCCAGGAATTTGGGCAATTCGAGCTCGAAACGCAGCGATGAATTCATCCATAAGCCCGTTTGACGAAGAACCGTTCAAACGGTAGCCTAGGCAATTCTTCACCAAATTTTTCAAAAGGTCATGTGTGAAATTGAGTCCAAGTAAGAGTGGGTTGTTGTTGTAGCCATCGAGCCAATGTAGAGCTGCCCCCTCCATACTAACGAAAGCTGTTGGGACCTTCAAATCTTCTCGAGTGTGATGAATGGCAAAGTACTGCTCCACTCTAGCTAACCACCCAATCATATATGTGCCTTCAAATGTAGGAAGTTCTGTTTTTCCAATGGGCAGCGAGGTGTTGTCTGGCTGAACATATTCTGGAAGAGAGGTTGAATTCGGCGTTGGGATGGAAGTTGATGAAGCACTGACATTGTTGTGCCCTCCACCCTAGGAAGGAGAGAGCGAGGAGATTAGACATCCTAGCCATAGAAGCTTCCATGGCTGTAAATCGATCATTCAATGTGGCCAATTCAACACAGATTGCATCTTGGTTCTTTTCTAACGTCTCTACTCCAGGAATCTCGTGTATTCGTCATTCAACGGCGTTGGGTGAAAGTTGACGAAGCACTGGCATTGTTGTGTCTTCCGCCTTGGAAGGAGAGAGCGAGGAGATCAGACATCCTAGCCATGGAAGCTTCCATGGCTGCAAATCGATCATTCAATGTGGCCAATTCAACACGGATTGCATCTTGGTTCTTCTCTACGTCTCTACTCGGGAATCTCGTGTGTTCGTCATTCAACGGCATGTCGGACCAATTTGTTTGAGAAAAGAACAATGATGTATTTTATTGACTAGAAACTGAAATAAAGAAACAGGAAATCACAAGACTTTCCCTAACAAGAGTTTTAGGCTCTTGCCTAGCTACTAAAGCTTAAAGACTAAGGATAAAGATTGACTGATTTACTCTCATCTAGAGGTTCTAATTTATAGTGCTAGGAAATAAATAATTATAGAAAATGAGATATTGTTGATATGATTGTGCCTTTGATTTTATTTTTGTCAAATTCCTTGAGTTAAGCCTTTCCTTATGTATTTTGATTTGCCTGATTATCTTCATTTCTTTTTCTGAGTAAACTATATCTTATTTTGGGTGCGTATCATTTCCACCAACCAAAGAAACAGCCTTGTCCTCAAGGCTAGATTGGAAAAACTGCCTTATATTGTCAGGTGTCGATTTCGTCAATTACACCAGGCTCGTCACTCGTTTCGTCCTCGTCATCCTCTGCTGCAATTAGAGTTTGCAAGGATTTATTCGAGCATACATGAAGCGGACTGTAGGGTTACTAAAACTTGACGATGAAAAATTTGCTTTGTCGATGTATTTAGGGAAAATTAGAGAAAGTTATGGATAAAAAATTCATAGAAAAAAATAAAAATCAATATAAACAAGCAATAATGAAGTAAAAATAATATATTTCGAATTTTTAGATGAAGATTCTAAAGTTTAGGAGAGAGGGAGAAAAATTGGTAAGTTTAGTTATTGGAGGGAAAATATAGGTAATGAAGAAAAAATTTAATTTTTTATTTGAATAAAGCTATTTATTATATATTATTTTATATTATATTATATTATGTATATTTATTATATTATTATATGGCTCAAGCGAGGCTCGAGAGCCGAGCCTAGAATGTTATCTAGGCTCTGCTCTGAGCTGCGATTACTAAACAAGCGCTCAGAGCTCGATTTGATAACCAAGCTGCTCGCAAGGCTCTCGGAGCTGGCTCGGCTCATTTACACCCCTACTCTTACTTATTGAAAGTATCTTTTGGGATGTAACCTGACCTTTTTTTGGGCTTTGATATACCAAGTCCTGCCAACAGATTGGTGGAAGTTGCATACTGGTACCTATGTTTGTGGGATGAATTTGCTAAAAGATATTGATACGATCACAACAATCTCGCAAAAAATTGTGGAATAGTGGTTTACTTTAAACTTGAGGCATTCTTTACTTAATTGTAGTGAATAGTCTTTTGAGATGGACTTATTGATCCTTGGGCTTTGGTATATTACCAAATTGCAAAAGATTGTGCGAGAGTACTGGGTACCTCTCGCTATCGCTCGATGAGTTTTCTGATCAGCCTATCGAGCTAATCCGGCTTTAGTTTTTTAGTTGTTTAGAGTAGGTTTATAGAGTTTAAATAGGGAGAAAAAATAGAGTTCCCATGGACCCGGGTTTGGACTTCCATTTGGAAGTTGGTGAGTCAGAGCCTCGGAGTTGGACGGACGTTTGTTCTTTTGTTTTCAGTAGTTGAGAAGTATATGAAACAGATACTACATTGTATATAGAGCCAGTAGCCAGTCAAAAAAAATAGGGTTTAAATACAGAGAAAAAATAGAGTTTAAATACAGGAGAGAAAAGTTGTTAGAAAGAAAATTTAAATCTTGGAGTTAATACGGTTGGATTTCAACAATTCTATATTGAGAATGGAAAAGTCTTAAAATTAAACAATCACAAAACGTTCCTAACTTTTTGAATTACCACAGCACTTTTTAAAGAGTCTTAAAATCTTAATCGAAATACCATACGGACTTTTAAAAATTCTTTAAAAATCTTGATGGAATACCTTGCCTGATTTTAAAGACTCTCTAAAAGTGAATGATACTCCAAACTTTTAAATTTAAAAAAGTCTTTAAAACTCTATGAAAGGCCATGATCTGTAATACCCTCCTAAGATTGGTTTTAGGTCGCTCAACGGACTATATGAAATATTGTATACCTGCACCACGGCGCCATAGCACTGTGCGCCCTGGGTCCTCCCAAAACGACGTCGTTTTGGGACAGTCTATTTAGGGAGTTGACGTAATTATGTGTATTTGTTGGTTACAATTATGTATTTTTCCTATTACAATCATGTACATTTTTTATATTATCAATTATGTACTTCCAAAACAATAAATTTATGTGTATTATGTTAAAAGTTGATGTTTATTATGTTAAAAGTTTATGTATATTATGTATTATGTTAGATTATATGTATACTTTTTAAAAAAAGTATGTGTATTTTGTTATACAAGTTATGTACATGTCATATATACAGTCTATGTGTATCTTGTATAAAATTATGTACATTTATTTACATGAGATTTTTTAAAGAAAATTAACCGCTAAACATAGGGTACCGAAATTTTTTTAAAAAAAAAAAAAAATTGAAACGACGTCGTTTTGCATCAGGGCGCACAAGCAATGCGCACCCTGGTGCAGGATATAAATTTCCACTATAATGCACATGGGTCAAACAACACTAAAAGATTGAATATAATGAATTAGCTAGGTTTAACTCATAGCTTTATAAACTTCATATGTTATATCTTATTTTATCAATGCGAGATTCTTAACAGACTCCACCTATCATTTACTTCGTCTCAAGAAATCAAGAAGCAAAGTATTTTTAACATTTTGGATGATGATGATGAGAAAATGTATGTTTACTTGTTTCAGCATTTCTGGTTCTCTAAGAGCATCTTCAATAGTTGTAGTTATTGAAGAATTTTTGTGGTGTGACTAGAAAGAGGAAAATGGGAGAGAAATAAAGAAACAAAAAACAAAAACAAAAAACGAAATCTGAATATTTATATATATACATATATAAGTATATATATAGTATATAGGTATTAGTTATAGTATAGTTATATTTATTTATTTATTTATTTTATTAGTATTTATATAGATTAACGACGCCCAGTAGGAACACGGAGTGCACGTGCCCTGGCCGGGTGCAGCTCACGTACAAGGGTGGAAGTATATTGTTTTTTTTAGGTGGCCCCACTTGCTGAGGCTAAAAATCATCCCTCTTTTCAATTATCTCTTACATTCTCTCTCCAACTCTCCACTTCCACTTAGAGCAACCCCAGTAGGGGGGGTTCATGCTAAACTTTTGGAATAGTAAAACCTTCTATGCTTAAGCTTTTGACTAATGGGAGGGTGAGATTTTGTGCAATTCTTTCTCCTGCAAAATTGGGGGTTTGTGCATAGGGCTGTGCAAACCCGACCCAACCCGACTCATCCTCCGATCCGAAGTCTGAAACCAAGGCATCGGACCCGACCGGCATCCGAGATTCCATATCCGATCCGCAGCCCTATACGACGTCAGATAAAGGAGTTCGGATAGGGTTTGGTTTTTTCCCATTCGACCCGTCCGAATTATCCGAAGATTGCTAGGGTTAGGATTTATGTGTATGCTAGACGACGTCGTATGAGGTTAGTATATATGTATGTTAAACGCTCTTTGTGAGCCAGATGCGCAGCTCTCTTCACTTCTCTGATACTCTCAGCTTTCTTCTTGTTCCTCTGTTTCTCTGAGCTTCTCTCTACTCCTCTCCAATCTCATCCTCTTGAGTTCTCACAGTCTCACTCTCTCTAGGCTCTCTACTCTCTGAGAGTCTGAACTGTCTAGACTCTCTCTACTCTCAAGTTTCTCTATCTGAGACTCTGTGGAGTTTTCGATTGTCCGATTGTCCGGTGGTGGGACTGGTGGAAGCCCTTCTCGAGTTGGTGGTGGACCGTGGACTGGTGATTAGAAGCCCTGTTCTCCGGGGAATATTAAGGGGAAACCAAGTAAAGCACAAAGCCTAGTTTTTGTTTTTGTGACTGTTGATTCTTTTCTCTCTGCATATATGTTCGTATATTTGTGTTAGATTATGCTATGTTGTGATCTATTATGGTGGAAGCACAAACCCTAGTTTTGTTTTTGTGATCTGTTGCTTCTTTTCTTCTCTGCATGTTCAGATGTTCGTATATTTGTGTTAGATTATGCTATGTTGTGTCTATTTTGTGAGATATATTATGATGAAAGAACAAACCCTAGTTTTGTAGTTGTGATTTGTGTGGACTGTGATATTGTAATCTATTGAGAAGTTCCAGATTGCATGTCACTTGTCTCTAATTTGTGATACTTGCTTGAGTTTATTTGATTAGGTTTATGTTGTATAGTGAGGTGGGGTTTTTGTGTGGAGGGGGGGGGAAATGATAAATTTGATAATGGTGATATTCGTGATCTGTTTGAGAAGTTCTCAGAGCTTGCATGTCACAAGTGTCAGCACTTGTGGTACTGAATTTGGTATACTTTGATAGTATTGATTGTGTGGACTGAAGATAATGTGTGTGATATTGATGATATTGAGGAAGCTTACCTATGCATTTGCTTGAATATTAACTTGGTGGAAGGCCAAATTAAAGATAATTTCTTAAATGATAGTTTCATTTGCCATAAAAAGTTAAAAAGGCCTTGAATGTGAATATTATCAGAAGTTTTAAACTTGAAAAGTTTCACATGTATTTGGTGGAAGCCATTAACTGAATCCAGATAAATGGATGAATCTTGTCATTACAATTCCTACTCTGTAAGTCTGGATTTCTTTCATTCTTGAGTATGTTTTCATGGATATTATTACCCCTTTTAATTGAATGATAATATGTACTAAAATATGAAAATGTGAACTTAATCTTAGAATTTACCATGATGACACATACAAACATATGTGGGTGAATCTTTGATTTTTCTTTTCGTTATGTTTATTAGTTGATTGTTGCTTGTTGGCTTTCCTCGGAAGTACTTGATAGTACTTGTATTTGTTGGACAACCTCTTAACTGATGGCCCATCACTTTAGGTGGAGAGCCATCAATCTTCTCCTTCCTTGACTCTCTTTGACTCCTAACCCTCCATCCGTCTCAATTGTAGGGGACAGATGGGAGGGACCAGCCAAAAGGCACCTGAGAAATCTTGCTGCTCAGCAGCCTCAGTTTTGTCTAGCATGAGATGTTCGACTGAATATAAAGAAAAGGACTCAACACGTGTAGGGTTAGGTCAAGTGTCAGAAGATCGTAGCATCTCCAATGCTATGGGAATTACATTCTAAAGAGATCAAAACCACTCGTGAAAATAGAATGTTGCCATGGTTCAGTTAAACAGGCAAGGTAGTATTCCTGCCTATTTCAACTAAGTGCCCTGAAAATGTTGTGGTCTGTGATTCTACATTATCCGCCAAAACTCACGAATTTTGGACCTGTTAAATCATACTTGGTTGACCAAAATGAAGAAATGTCATATTATAGTCATCACTAAAAAAGCGTTAGCATTGGCCTTACCGAATAGGTAAGAATCATGCAATGCACAAGCCAGTCGAAGCGTAGGTAATCTACAGTAGGCCTCTCCACAGTATTCCTCTGCATCAGTTTATGTTATATCAAAGCAACTAAGGAATATTATATGTCCCATCTTCAAAACTAGACCCTCGTTCATATAACATACTCACGATTGAGGTGGAGTTCAAGTTAAGTGGCCATCTCATCGCAGTCTCTTTGTTGAGAATCAAGAGTTGTTGTGAATCATTAGGAGTGACATTGTGTGACTTGAAGATGATCTTTAGGCAAATTCATAATGAAATCCTAGGGTAACCATATGACAAATTATTTAGCGATACCCTTGGTAATTAACCCAATCTAGAGGGATTGCGCATATATGAATGAGTTCAATAAGGTTTTAAAAGATGGTAGGGTAGTTAACTTGAAGCTGTAGTCCCCGAGCAGCTCAGCGTGCGGATGCATGCAGTACGCGTTTTAAAATATCGAACTTGAATGTCGTGCTTAGTGTTAGTAATCGGAGCTCGAGCCGTATGCTACCATAATATATCTCTAAGGCTCATGAGGAGCTCCTGTGGACCTCCTTAAGAAGCTATGTTATAATAAGGGGCCCATACCCAAATAAATGTCAAGTTAACCAGTATCCTATAGATAATAATATATTAACATGGGATACTATAACTATTTGTACCAAAGCGATAATATAATAAATATAAACAATTAGAAATTAAAATTTAAACTCTAAAATCCCTAAAAGATATTAATGCTAGCTATTTATATTTGCACTATGTATATGGTAATATAAGACAAATTGTAAGTATTGAGGTAGTGATCATCAATTATACCTCTTGAAAAAAAATAAATGTCATTATCCATTTTCTAAGTAGCTCCAAAATCGTAGGTTCTGATCACTCCGGATCTAAGAGGAGGTCGAACTCGAAGCAAATCGAGTTTGCCACTGAGATAACGAGCAGCCCGAAAATTACCGAGCTTCCGAGCTCGAAGTATATGGCGATGCGTTTGGCTCTGGGAGGTTCGGAGGCGATTGAGCTACAGAAACTCGAGCGATGCCTTCGCTGACAGATAGACAATGCTTTGACTGCTTCCTAATGAGAGCTCGCATCACGACACCCACTATCACGGAGTTTTCTGAATACAGGCTTTGTACATCCCTCTAAGTAAGATGAATGTTCCCCGTTCTAGTTTTAGCTGTTTAAGGGAGGTGCACCATAGTACACTAATGCATCTTATTTGTAGTGGTGGGTTATAAGCCCACTATCTTAAATTCAATTAAGGTTAGATAAGATGCGACCTATAGGTGGATCTTTGTTATTGCCAAGATGAGTCAGTTTAAAAAGGTAGCTGGAGGAGGCCCATTGAGACCAATGTCCACGTATCATTGCGAAGAAGCTCACTATAGCTTAGTTATGTATGAAATTTGACCGAGAAGCAATTAAGCAGTATATACTCTCACAATAGTACGTGAGTTGCGAAGGGTAGAGTAGGACGACACAAATCTGGGCTTTGCCTTTTAGACTTGGATGTCAACATTCACCATTACCACAAAACTTCTTTTTTTAGCAGTCGACCAGTGGAGACATCGTATCAGTATCTTAGCAAACCCGGCAAATGTTACATAAGGAGTATGGCACCAACCTAAAAACAGCAAGTAATCACTTACAAACTATGCGCATAACATGTTCATGAGCACACCAATCCAAAGCTGTCATAGACACTGCAAACACAGTGTAGACCGAGTAAAAAAAAAGTACATGAAAAATCCGCAACTATACTCAATTCCAGGAGCTGACTTAGGTCTCTCTGCACTATTTTTTCTTGTAAATTGGAGGATGACATATGTTAGACACAACTCAATATATGAATTGAAAGGCATTTATCTGAATAAACATTTTTTATGAAATCATCATTAATTTATGAGACAAGATGGTGAGATGAATATATTTCAGTGTTCCTCTTTAATATATTATATATATAATGTATATTTCATTTTCATGCTAAGTTAATGAAATAAATAAAACACTTCCGAATCTATTGCCTCAATTGGTACATCGCGACTAAAACTCGAGAGAGAATCAATCTGTTGGGTACAATTTCTTTAGAAACTACAGTCGTTTAGGGGCATTTCTTCTTACCTTTTCCTCTCCGATACTCTAGGTACTCATATAACTTCCAGAATATATCCCATCGGTCTCAAAGTTTGACTCAACTATTCGTTGTTAAACGTTTTCTTTGTTAATGCATCTACCGAGATTTTTTAGTAAACCATGTAGTATAAGCTTGGATTTTGAAAATTCATCTCGAAAAGTGGTAAAATACTGGCCGTGTCTGAGTACTTTTTATAGGTATTACTTCTGTGCCGTAGTCTGCTCTTCGATTATTGTGGTTCTAAAATAATAGCAGCTTTTCGTTTTAGCTGTGGTTTTATAAAATGCGGGAGTACAATCTACGTAAGTTGTTCATCAACCTGCAAGTATTAGATTTCACTAGTGTAGGCAATGAATTGGCCGAGTAAGGGAACGCACGAGAAAAATGGAAATATGAGACGCAACAATGATAATAGACGGTAACTGAGGGTAGATTCCAGAATGAAACAAAGGTATAAACCATATTTGCATCTCATTTATTTTGTTATTGAATGTTGTAGAAATAGCACCATATTATGACCTGCCATGTGACAGATTTAATTTGAGGTTAATCACATTGCACATCTTTCCCATCACATAGAATGAATTTACTCGATACAGAATGGCGGCTATTATTGGAGATGTCAAAGGCATAAGAATGTGTATTATGACTTACATACAATCAGAGTGCTGCAGCAATGAAAATAATGCGAATCTTACTCACCGAAACATTGCAAGATTTCAGACAAACATATAAGTGGTTATACTGAGAGTAAGTTGCTAGAGCGCTCTCGCGCCAACCTAACTCAATCACTTTTACTAGATATATCTTATAGAAAGCAGTTGTCTACTACTGTACATGTGGTAATGTCGGTCTCAAGAATGAGATTAAACTTAATTGAATAATAAAAAAAAAGATTGAGGAGGTCTGGTGGTGGAAGCGTAAGCAGACAGAGCTACAAAATTTACTTGAGGAACAATACTGGTTGAGGATGATGAACTCTGTGAGTTTTGATGTTTTAAAGTGGTGGAAGAGTCATAGTGAGAAGATTTAAAATCTATTCTCTCTCAAAAATGTTACCGCACCCCTTTTACCCCAACAGATTGTCATCTGAGTATTGGCTTGCACTTGATATGTTCTATCACGCAACGGACCGATTCTACTTTCATTGCTCACCAATTGAGAAATACTGTCACATCCATCATAAGCGCCCTTTATATGATGCATTTTACAATTTATCTTTAGAATTTGAAAGCACCTTTCTATAATATATAGTCATATTAAACTTAAAGTGCAACTAATTCAGATATTTATGGTGCTATATTCCCTCCTTTCACAGGTCTGTGCAAATGTTAACATTGTGTTGTTAATGGTTGTTTGTCCTTGGAGGCCTTTATACAACTCATCAGACTTATATCATCTCGGCCAAATTCATCACTAAGACTAGCTTGTAAAGTGTTAAAGTATGACATGGCTTCCTGTTTCACACGAATCCATACAGCTAATAGAAAGCATAATGACACAACCGAAAAATCAGAGTCAACTCAAATGAAGAACTAATGAGACAAGATCCTCATAAAGTCCTCTATGAGACTTGAGCAACAGTGCACCGTCTACTATTATCGATAGTTAGGAAGTGTCTCAATAACCGACTCATCCATATGGCTTTACTCAAAAAATACTGGTGATATAAAATACCTGTGATAATATGAATTGATTCTTAAATCGATTCATTTAATGCAACTGTTATAGTGTATTGATATTTAACCTTATTTTTTTTTGAGTCCAAAGCGGAATAAAGGGTAAGAAGAAGCATGCCCACTAAAATGATGAATAGCTGTTCCTACAAAATGTAAATTGGAATAACAACCCCACAGATTGATCTCTCGTTTCGTCGCGATATTAGGTTATGATTGTAGTTTAGCGGACATTGAAGTGTCTATTGTAGTTACAACCACATTTGACGCAAATTATGATTTCATTAACTAGCATAAAAATACAATTCTTTTATTATCCCTACTTGACCAATGAAAAATAGCAAGATATTACGAAAGACTTTAAATAACTGATGCAATATAAGGTTTTATCATTAGCCTCTAATGCTC
>VALG01002475.1:0-25001 GCA_009835305.1 Ipomoea purpurea
ACATTGCCAATACAAAATATCTCCATCTTCTCTCTAGAAAACAAGAGTAAGTCTTGTTTTCTTCAAGCCAAAAAGGCCTTTGTCAAGATTCCAAGTTTTGCTTCAAGATTATCAAATCTTTCCTCTATTTTTGGTCATCTAGAAGGGTAATTATCTAAGCTTTTGTCTAGTCTTTTTGGTTCCATTCTTAGTTGTCTTTTTTGTTAAAGGGTTGGTCTTTATTATCTTTTGGTTTGTATTCTTTGAAGTGGGTATTAGCTTTGTGAGCTTAGTGGAGAGCTTGTTGTGGTGTAAGAAGAGTTCTTTTGGTCTTCAGAGGTATACCCATGCTCTACCAAATACTATTTTGGCTTACCTAAGTATTATGATATTCTTGGCTTCTACATGTTCCTTTGTATGTTGAAACTGTGAGAGTCCTATGCATTTATCTTGTGATATTGCATATCTAGAGCTTGTGTTTGGTTTCCTTTGTGCCATTGCTTGGCTAATATGCTTCCTTGTTCAAGTCATTTTGTTGTGCTTGGTGAGATTTGGCATGTTTGGACTTGAATTGTGTGTTTGAGGAGAAAAAATCCCGAACGTGGGATTTTGTTTGATGGTACAGGACCGTACCCGCGGGCGAACGGCGGGCCGGGGGCATCCTAACCCCGTTGGCCTAGCCCGACGGGAACGTAGCCCTTGTTGGGTTGTGTAACCCGCGGGCGGGACCACGGGTGGGGCGCAACCCGGTGGGTCCACCCGCGGTGGAAACACGTTGCGAGGTTCGGAGTTGGGATTTGTTCCCCGTGTTTATGTTTGTCTCGATCTTTGATCGTTTTGACTTACCGTTGTTCTTTTGTGGGAATCTCTTTGAGCCGTCTTCCTCGATGTTCGTAGGTCTAGAGCTTCTGATAGGGGTATCCATGTGGATCTTTTGGTGTTGTGAATCGTGCTAAGTGTTCAACATTGTGTTTCGTTGACCGTGTGGTGTCTTGTGCAGTTCCTCGGAACTTCATCTTGAGTTTCTTCTTTGTTGAGCTTGCTAGTTATTATGTAATGCAGCGTCGTGTCGATCGTTGGTAGTGGCCTTCTCTTGATGAGATATGATTTCGGTACGTTTTCTTGTAATTCGTTGTTTAATTTTGTTCTGGAGTAAAGAGAGTGGTGCGTGGCTGTTGGCTCTACTAGGATTGCACGACAGTGGTTAATTGGACGCTTGTTCACCAAGTAATTGCGCGGGTCCTCGTGGTGGCCGTGACGTGGGAAATCATGGGGGAGGGCTGAGAGACCTCGTTGTTTGGGGAGATAACATTGTGTTATCCGGAGCCTGAAGTGCCAACAAATTTGGTGGTTCCGTTGGTGGTTATAGGTGGGGGGAACTACGGTCCGGAGGAAACAAGTTTGGACTCCAGAAGTACAGGGGCTTTCCTGAGGTATGGGTGGGCAACAGAAGGATAAGGTGGGGGTATGCATAAGGTTATGGGAAACATGGCATAAGGAAAGGCTATCAACCTCTATGATGGGTGATTGGTCCACGAGGTGGGCTTGCGAAGCCTGGTGTGTGGTGATTTCTCTTCTCTCGTGACGGTGTGGTAGTCACGGAGGGTTATGTGGTTTTGGCATGTGTTGCGTTGAGTGTGAGTCGTTTATCAGTTGTGTGGTGGTGGTTGTCCTTTGTGGTTTGGGATATGTTCCGGTCTCTCTTTGGAGTGGGTGGAGTCTTGTTTGTCCTCCATGATCCCTTGGGTTTTTTAACTTATATATATGTATTTCCGTTGTTCGAAAAATGGTTTTTCATATTATTCTACCTATTTATGATACTTTTAACGGTATTGGTGGGTTAACCTAGCATATTATGTCGCCTGACCGTGCAGTTGCCTCCGATGTTTTATCTTTGTATCTTTGGGTTAGCGCTGATGTTCCTAAGCCCTGTAGATTAGTACCTGTTCCCGTAGACAGTGTTTTGTGAATCTGCGATGCCCGTATCTTAAGACCCTAGCTTTATGTTTAGTTGTTTTTTGGGATTTTAGACCACAACTTGCAGTTGTCCGTAAGATAAGCGTTATACTATGTTGTGGTGTATGTGGCAATAAACACCTCCGGATTATGGATGTTTTATATCAAGTTATGTTTTTTTTATCTTCACTGTGCTAGTTTGTGTACTTGGAATTTGCCGGTGTTTAAAGGCTCGTCTTTAAGTCTTTTCTTTGATGGGGGTGGTTACAAATAAGTACGAGGATTGGGTTTGAGTCTGGTGGATGCTTCGCTTCATTTAAAAATAGCGAAGTCCCAGTGGGAGTGTTGGGAGCTGTAATGTGAGATTAAAGGAGTCAATTGATGGTTCCAGATTCCATCAAGTGATCCTTTTTTTCCTTGTTGTTGTTCCCTATTGGCTGCAATGCAGTGGTAGCCTTAATGGGAAATACTTTGGAAACACAAACAACTAGATGCTCAAATTTCCCACATGAAGAAGCTATTGTAAATGAAGATGAGGTTGAACTCAAGATGATGGATCAAGTTGAAAATCTCAAGAAGGAAGTGGCATTAAGGAAGATCTACCTAGATAGAAAAGATCGTCAGTTCCCCTGGAATGACTATATTGTTTATGCACTTTGAAGCCATAAAGTGACTTGAGCATGATAATTATCCAGTCTCATTTAACCAGCCATACAGATAATAATTCTTCCTTGAGAATTATTTTGGGTTTTGGTGGCTCATTCTGTTCTTGAACTCCACCAAATGGTTGTTTAAAATTGCCTTCTTCTGAAATGGGTAATTAAAAGAGGAAAGTATACATGGGATTAGCTCCGCAAGGCCCTTCATGGCCACATGAAAAGGAAAATCTGGTGTGTAGATTGAAGATGTCCGATCTATGGATTAAAAACATGCCTTTCTAGACAATGGTACTTGAAATTGTTTTGGTTTGTAGAGATCACTGTTGATCGGTGTAATCTACATAAAGGTTTAATGGAGCAAAGTTTGTATCCTAGTATTACATTGTTGCGACATTCTTCTTGCTGCTAATATAAAGGGATGTTTGCGTGGAATGTTAAGGATAATCTTTCTAAGAAACTTTGAGATGAAGGAATATGGGTGAGACTTCATATGTGGATTGGGAATAAGAAATATTCCGTAATAGATCAAATGGGATTTTTAGGTTCATTCCTAGAAGACTCACATTAACAAAAAGTTTTAGAAAAGGGTATAAACTGGAATCCTGCAAAGAGGGTCCAATGTGATACTTACAAGGCACTAAGGACCAACATCTCACTATAAAAGAAAACGAATTAACCTGGAGGTTATAATTTAATTCGGATTCAGACACTATGTCGGATGTTGGATACCCAAAAATCCAATTCGAATATATTTTTTTTCCACTTCTCAATGGGAGCAATATCTTGGGATGAGTATGAAGGAGCCTGTCATTGCTACTTCCCACTATAAAAGGCAGAATTTGTAGCATGCTTTTGAAGGCTACAATTCAATATCAATGGCTGCGTATTTCATTTATGGTTTGGCCAATTGTCGACAACTATAAGCCAAAACCATTGATGATTCATTTATGATATAGTAGCTATGTTCTTTGCTCAAAGAACGACCAGATATACTAGTAAGTGGCCAAAGCACACGGATTTTGAAATTTCTGTCTGTTAAAGAGAAGGTACAAATCAAAGAGTATCAATAGTGCCATATTGCACCGATCTTATGATACGGGATCCGTTGACTAAGGGATTGGGCGCCACGCCTTTCATTGGCCATGTTGGAATGGATGGGCATACTGGTAAAGGGGTCCTTGTATAACGGTTACTCTGCATACATGTAATGGATTTAAGTTTGATAGCACATCAGGTTGTTATACTCTTAGATATCTATTCAGGTTTTGAATTTTGTTAATGGTTGGATGTTGATCATTTATTTATGCATATTCCGAAGTTGAAACAATGGTCCCTTGTTTAAAGAACATAAGGAATAAGGTACTTTCGGATTTTACCTTATTATTATGGTTCGAATTCTTATTAACTGTGATACCCCATGGAAGGGAGCGGAACCTATGTCAGGCCTGTAACCGCCATGAATTCGGTTAATAAAGTTCGAATAAGGTGGTGGGACTTTTTACATTTTCATATTAAGTGAGCTCAAATTAAGGATTGAAAATTGTAAAGTCAACGCATATATGATCAAGTGAGAGATTGTTAGAAATAATTTATTCCTAACGTTGATTCATATAATTAAGGTGTCATGCTCATATGAATCAGTGGGGAGAACTGTTAGAAATAATTACTTCCTAACAATGATTATATAATAAAGGTTGTAATTCCATAAGGTACTCACGTTGATGATCAGTGATGTGTAAAGGCGGAATTACTGGGTGAAATTCCTCCCTCTCATTCTGTTAAAATTTAAGTTATAAGGGTTAAAAAGATGTATAATGGATAAGGTTATGGGTTTCACAATCCTAAAGGGATTTCTATTCCTAAAGGAGGTCACATTCCTAAAGGGATTCCTATTTCCTAAAGGAGGTTCCCCATTCCTCTTGAAGAGGGTTTCTCATCACATCTATAAATACCCAGGAAAACTCTAGGGATCTTAGTTTCAAATCTCTAAGTTTCTAGTCTCCGTATCATCAGGAGGTGAATAAGGTATACGATCAGAGAGGTGAAGCATTATATTCTTGATTCATTCAATTTAGAGATTACATCTTCAATGGAACCAAGTAAGTCCTATCTTTCCTATTTAATTAAAAGTCCATGATCATGAACATTGTTTAGTTGATTGATTTGATTTACATGCGATATTGTTAATTTTGTTTTCCGCATTTAAGTATAGCGCATAAAGGATTATTTAACAATTTAATCAATTCACGCAAAGCGCGGTTAAAAAAACTAGTGTGTGTGTGTGTATATATATATATAATATATTATCATATATATATAGTTATATAATATATATATATATATATATATATATATATATATAACTGGTCCGATCTCGTGCAGAATGGCCCCCCATATACTAAAACCGCCATAAAGTAACCTTTATTGCTAATGTCTAACTGATCTTACCGTTTGATGAATTGTGCCACCTGAACTTGATTTTAGGGATGTCAACGGGGCGGGGGACATACCCCCATCCCGCCCCAAGACTTTCTTCCCATTCCCATTCCCCTATCCCCCGCCCAGGAAAGAAAATTCCCCCCATCCCCATCTCCACGGAGGTTTATTCCGGGGACGGGCCGGGATCCCACTCCGTTTAATAAGTTATAGAACAAGAAAAAATTAAAATTAAACATTAAAAAACATTTAAATAATAACACATATAATATTCATTCCCAACTTAAAGTAGTATTAATATTTTTTTACAATTAAAACATGTTATTCCAAATATGCATTTTATAAATGCCATACAATACAATAATGCTTCTAAAATTATATAATATTGTATACCAAAGTAAATCATATTGTGGTGTGTGGCTATAATACATACAATATATATAATGTGTGTGTGTGGTGTGGTGTGTGTGTGTGTTCAAATGAGGACAAGTATATTATAGAGGACTTGTGAGGACCGGATTGTTAGTGTGTTGCCATTTTAGCCGGGTATGTCGGTGCATGGCGATGTAGTCGTGTGCCACAGTTGTATGTTGCCGTGCTAGATTTGTTTATTTATAGAGGGTTCCCCGAAACTTGAATGTTACAATTTTATTCTTGTGTGCCATTATACGTAATTAAGTTGGTGTGGCCTTGTATTGATTGTTTTGGTGCCATTATTTGTCCTCGCAGTCCTCTATATAATTGTTTTTGTCCTCATTTGAACTCAACCCTTATATTATAATATATATATATATATATATATATATATATAATACGGGAGGGAAACGGGGCAGAGAAGTACTCATATTCTGCTCGTCCGGTGGGAATTCCAAATGCTCTATCTCATCCTCGCTTCCCTAATTTCATGTCCCCGTCCCCGTAAGAGGCGGGAATCGGGTTTTCTCGATCGGGTGCAGGTACAATTGACTCCCCTACTTGAATTGGCTTTCGCTCAAAACTGATTTTTTTTTTAAACTTCTATTCTTTCTTACTGAATTTTGTATTTAAAAAACTCACCATTTCAGTTATTAAATCTTAGAATATAATCTCTTCTTTATCTATAATAATTTATTCAAGAATAATTGTTGAACTAAATAAACACTGACCAAAACACTTAAAGGACATGTTTTATGTTTTTGTTTGCATAGAACAATCAAATAAGGAGATTAGCAATAATAAAGCTTAGAAATTTAGTTTATAATGAAGGACATACTTAATATTTTATTCTAAAAATTATACGAGAGGGTTGATACACCATAAACCACACAGTACACAAAAAGATTGAAATATAAGATAAATAATAGAAGAAGAAGATTTAGTAAAGGAACCAGATGAGAGATAGCATATAGAATAAAAGAAATTATGAGATATTAATTCACAGAACAATGAGGTCACCAAGGATATGGGTCAGGAAAGAGAGAGAACGATTTAATAATATATATATATGATTCTTATCTGTATTACAGGAAGAATATCGGAGGTGAGGATTGATAAGTAATTATGTTGGAAGTGAATGAGATATTGGAAAAAATAATTAAATATAATGAATAAGTTAGTGGTATTTAAAAAAAAAAAAGATATAAGAAGAGATGTATATTTTTTTATACAATTTTATTATTCAGGTATATTTTCACCTATATAGAATTTGGGTAAGAAATTTGTTAAATTCAATATGTGTATATATGAATACTAATGAGAGGTCACAATAGATAGTGCCTATGAAGATATATGATATTTGATTAGAATACGAGCAATTTATTGAGATTACAGGGAGATGAAGTAATCAAGAAATGATTTCATATTATTCAATAATCAATTAAAGTTCGTGTTTTTAATTAACTAATAATATAAGATATATTTACCGAATAGGATATGTATCAACAGGCAATAAAATGGATAAGGGATTTATTATTATGCTAAGAGAAAGCGAGATGTATGAGGATACATAAATTTTATTTATGAAAATTTTGATCAAATATGAGTAGAAAGATATATATGAAAGACAACAGGATATGGACACAGATTAGATAAGATTTATCATTACTTTAAAATAAAAAAATAATATTAAAATAATATTATAAATAATAAACATATTTACTATAAAGATCACACTCATTTTAGATTTCATTCAGTTCCATGAACGGAACAGGGAAGATACGCGTTTATCATACATTAGATTTTATGAAATAAAGAAGAGAGATTGCAAGAAATTGGCAATCTTATTTTTACTTACTATCATATTAACCGAGCCAGGATCTGGTGTATATTCAATTAAGGGATTCCTTTTTCTATTGATGTACGATGGTCAAAAAAATTCTTAAATGAGGTTATTACAACACAGGTAGAGCTGAATCGAAAAAAAAATCCTTATATGGGTTTGTCTCGCTGTGCTATCTGTGGTGCGTGTTAAGACGAGTATGAATTAAAGATTAGGATCCCTATACATGTTTTTATTTCGAAAGGAATTACAGACAATAACGAGTCTGGGATCTCCTGCGGGAAATGTTATTGGGAGAATTAAAACCAATAGCGCAATTAGTGTATTACATAGTTATGCGTAGCATGTGCATAAAAATAATGGTGCTGAGTGCACACATCAGCAGTCCAAGTCAAATATCAAACTAATATAATAAATTTGATTCCGTCAGAGAAATGATTCGAAATCCAATTAACTGTTATTACCATAACTTTGCAGGTAACCACAAGAAAACGACGAGAACAATATTGTCGATGAACGAGAGCGATCGTTTGACCGAATAGGAATTTCGTAACTCGAATATACAAGACTTTTGCAAAAATTCGCATAAGATACGTGTCCAACACAATTAAAGCCTGCCTTTCCGTAAATGCAGGCGGTGTGCTCGGAACTAAATGAGAAGAATCGTGGGATACTCATACCTCATGCCTCGAACATGTTCCGTATAAGATGAGTGATAAACACATATAACTGCTCCAAATTCGTGTCGTAACAACACATCCACAGAACAAGAAAAACAAGCTGCCTTCATATTTTCCAAAATTATTTGTAACTCGTAAAAAATTGTGATGGGAGTGAACACCTGTGCAATATTGAAACAAGCTTCTTTTATGGGTGAACATTAACTGACTGGAAATAAAGTGGTGCTAGGGTATCTGTGGAACTTCAGTGGCTAGGTGTATATGCCACTTCGCGGAACTCTGCGATATTAGGTAGTTGTTGTTGCACAAAAAAGGATAGCGGTTGTGCGTCGACACAACTCGGTCAAATTGCATGTAGTGAACTCCTACTCTAAAAATTAATTAAAAAATAAATATGAACGTTGGTGTGTGAAGAAGTGCCGTGCGAAGACTGCTACCGTTTATATCTGAGCCATTCTCTTATGGTCTTGTGGTACAATTTCTGACCGCTGATGTTCGGGATACGCAGTAACCCGTAGAGCGCAAGCTCATTGGGGTGAAGGATGGATCCCTGAAAAGAAGCAAGGGACCAACTATTCCTTTACACATCAAAGATTTGCGAATAACCGATGGGATAAACGGGTTTGTTCGCATAACCAACTGTTGTTTTTTTGAATATGATGATGTCAGCGTTTTGATCTTTTCTTTTTCCTTAATATGTATGACCAATTCAGCCATCAAATAAGATTTCAACGCTTAGGGTGCGAGATGTGGTCGGCATGCGGTGATCTTAAGACAAAGCATTTGTTTCTTGCGAATACTTCTTGATGCGTCCTGGTGATAGCTAAACCACGCCCCAGAGCTTTTATCAATGATAAGCCGATTTTGTCTAATGAGAAATGCTCAGCCATACTAGGATGCGGAGGTGGCGCGAGCGGGTTTGGTAAACTTCTTGAATAGCAATTATTTCATCGCGATGGGGGATAATCTATGGTCTGTCACGACACACGTTTGGGTAGATCATCTGCCCAATATAAGGCGGTTTTCGATGCCGACATGTAAATTTCTCTAACAGCCAACTGTATTGGAATCAACAGCGTCTTCCTATAATGTGAGCACCCCCGGGCCGCGGGCCATAAATAAGTGATTTGCGTATTTCGTTTGTGTGGGTTGTGATCGCACCGAAGTGGGAATTGGCCACAAGCGCGAGCCAGTTACTAGCAATCTTGGTGCACAGATTATGAAAGGATGGTGACTGCAATCTGTGAAAGCGTTTCGTAGACGCGGGCTAATACTATTATGTCGTGGATTTTGCAGTGGTGATTTGTGGAAGAATAGTATGATTTTAAAAGAAAAAACTGCCACCAGTAGTATCTTGTACAGTCATGCAATGCATTACGCATACAGCCACAATAGTTATTATGTGCTTATTATTTTGTTGAGAAAGAACAAACTGCCCACTTATGACTGACACATGCAAAGCTCACGAAGTATGCTATGACTAAGTCCATCTGAAATATTCTTGTTATTATATCCAATATGCGGATGTAAAATACTAGCAGGTGGTCACAAGAAAATTGGTTGATACATTTTACGTGAAGCTATGCAATGATAACATTTCTAAAGCATCATCAGGATCCTCTAATAATTAGTTAGGGGAGAGCTATACGAAGCAAAAATGCATGTGGAATAATCAAATCCCATGGTTTTATATGAGGGCGATAAAGGGTTAGCCTAATTCCAATATAGTGAAATAGCCAAAAATAAAGTTGGCGTTAGGTGTAAATATGTTTTACATATAGAAGACAAATATAATCAAAAAACAAAGTACGATTGATATAATTGAAATACCCCAATATTGCCGATGTTAAACCCTCTGTACCTCTGTTAGAAGTGAAATAAGTTCTCAAAATGGAGAAGAATAGTTTGGATTTCTCTAGGAAATTATCATTTAGAAAGTAAAAATGAGTTTCCGACAAGTGAAAATTAAATCGAAAAGGAGAAGTCTTTCAAGTATCGGAATTTGATGAATCAAGATTTAATAGTCATACTTTAATAAGCCACGTAGATAATATCGTATTTAACTTAAATTTTTGATGAAATTAATTACTTACTCTGAGAAAAGTGAGGTCAGAAAATAACGAGGTGGACCCAGAAACAGTCTCGAAGCCAGGTGGATATTTTTCATTCTTCGGTCCCCGAAAAGTGATCAGGTAAATATCTCATTGTTTATTTAACAACGACACATTCACAGTTCAACAGATTGTTTCTTTCTCGGCGTAACAGCGTGTTGAATCATGTTTTGTGCGAAATAAAAAAGTCGTGTTCTTCTTTTCTGATGCCATCGCTTTAATTATTTTATGATGTATCAACGTACGTTTGATGAGCGGATCATCAGTTGAGAATTGCCTAGGAAATTCCACGTCGGTTGCACCGACATTGGCATACGACCCTGTTGCCTCCTTGCAAAACCGCAGCCGGTTGAAGTTCCGATGTTAGCCTTAATACAATTACCTAAAAAAGCTTGTTTGACCACGTCGAGCCGTCGATTTATCCGCAAGAATAGTTTAGACGACTCCGAGCATAGCTTGTGTGTGTGTTCTTCAACAAAAACAGTCACAACGAACTTCCCGGAACCTTTTTTTATAAACCCGATTTTGGCTCCACAATTCACCCTATTTGAAAGCCGACGGCGGCGCTCCGCTTATGATTCACCACCTTCAAACCGGCCAAAGAAGTGTCGTACACCGCCTTTGACCAAAATCTTGCCGCTTGCACTACCAATATAGCCCTGTGAAGAAGATTACAAACTTCGGAACAATACAGTTCGATCGCTTTCAACTGCTACTGCGGGAAGGCGGGACTCTATAAACCACGACTTATTCAGAAGGTCTGAAAAAATTTAGGGTCGTGTAGTTAGTAATCCAGGAGCTAAAAAATGGGCTATCTGATTAGTGTGTTGATATGATACACGCCACAACACAAAGCTTGAGAAACAGTATTTATTGATGAGAGCGTCCACATATCATTTGCCTGCTGCACATTTATTTATATTGGGATGCTTGGACAAACATTGATTCAATACCATGTCTATTATAGTTCTAGATAGAGGAAATGAATAATCACAGACATCCGAGGATGTACACCGCGACGGATCTCAATAAAACTTGACAAACCCGGTTAATATGAGGAAATAAAAATTTGAAAAAAAATTAGGATATTGGGACGGTAAAATTATACAACAACATGACGCTGATTAGCTAACAACCCGAACGAAGGGAGAGAGAATAAACATTGCAGAACTAAAAACATGGTGTAAGACCATAATCACCTAAATTTAATAAAGTTTAAGTCTGGCATCACCATCCGCATGCTTCTGTCTGGTAACGGACATGGTTAAGGCGGACTGGTATAGGATATCACTCATAAGGACAGTTAAATATAATCACGGATATCAAAAAGTTTGTTATCAGATTTAGGTAAAAAATGAAAACACTGTCGTTTTTTCCCTGTGGAAAAAGACTAGGGGTAAAATAATAATTCTTATCACATCACGGTTATAATTATGCGATAGAAGATATAGGACAAATTAACATACAAATAGAAGAATGGTTTTCATCCATTGACAGATGACAGTGGTGCAGTCTGCTATATGCTCTGCCTTTGGTTTATGCACTAAGACAAAATGTTTTGGAGGGAGGGAGAAATAAAATATTGCCAGACCACTCTGAAATACACAGCACATCTAAATCTACGCCCGTGTTGATATACATTATCTTAGTGCGCATACGCTTATTAATGTGATTCGCACCCAAACCAATTTAATCCCATAAAGTGGTTATAGAAAGGAATTAATAACTGGACAAAATAATCGTTTAAAATTTTAAAAGTAGTAAGACATAAATTCGTCAGTAGAGGCTATTTTAATTCGTCAGAAAATTATGAAAAACTATAACAGAGGCAGCATACATTGTAATATTAGAAAAGAACTTATGTCATATTAAGATAGAATTAGTATGATTCAGAAGGGAAAGAAACTTAATATGAGTGTTACAATTTCAAATAAATATATAGGTTTGAATTACCACAATGTCCCATTTATGAGAAGATTTAACCATATACCGAAAAAAGGATAAAACACAAAGTTCTACTATTGTCAATAAAGAAATTGCAGTTGGAGTTCAAAAGGCGGATGTTATTAACAACACATTTTCAACGAGACATATAGTGGCTTATTTTACAATTCTTCAAAAAAATGAATCTAAATTACAAACTATATGCCTAATAAAGCTTCTTTACTGAACAGGGTACAAATTCTATAATTACGATATTTTTTAGATTAAACTTTAGCCTATCAAATACTAAGTAGTCAGTGTATCCATTTATCATTTGAATATTATGGGTATTAATCGTGGCGAAATATTCTAGACATAAAATTGTGGATATAAATGCAATTTTTATTCTCAGAAGGAAGATCTTCGAGTAAAATGGTTAATAATCTTCTGTCCAAAGAAATGATCATCGAATACAAAAGAAAAGTTCGTGTTGATATCGACACATTCTGAGATCACCCCAAATGTTTGGTGATATTCATCTATTTATATCATCTTTTCTTGTTCTTCGTTTCGATATCTCGTTCTTATACATCTTATTTCTTTGTTTCCGAGAACCATTATAGTGAGTTATAACAGACAGAGTTCGAAAAGGTGCTAATATCTTTGATGATTCCCTCATCAATGATGGAGATTAGGAGTGCGAAAATTCATAGATAATAATATCTACGTCTGAAACTCAGAATTCTTTTCAGTAATAGAATCTCTATTCCTATTCCCCATCAATTACTGAAATCGTTTTTCTATAATACGAGAATAATTGCTAAGTATTAACATAGTAATAGAGATCTATTATCATTGATTAAGAAAAGAAAAACGTGAACTAGGGTATTGAATGATTGATATAATAGAACCTGGGTCGCGAACAGTGATTCGATTCATGAGGAAGAAAGAAATTTGTTCAGCTCTCCGCCTTAACGACAGAAAAAGAATTCTATTGAGTTCTGACTCATAGTGATCATTATCAAAGAATGACTCTGGTTATTCAAAGTATTGAACAACCGGTGAGCGAATTTACTTGACGATACTTCGGTTGTCATATCATCACAAAAGTATCATCTAATGTAATTATGATTTCAATAATATCCTGTTAGGACGACAAGACGGATATTCCTTGTCTGCATTATCAGACAATTCACTTATTCACCAAACTTCGTCTGGGGCACTAATGTTTCATTTTCCCATATCTGGATGGAATACCATTTTTCGTCCGCTTAGCCTTATCTGGTCCCGTCAGTGAGGGAGCAATAAGTTTTCTAATAATAAGTATACTATTAAGGAACATGAGTATAGATCTAGATGTTGTGCTGGACACCTCATCGCACTCTGCATGCGAATGACAGCATCTATAAGTATAGCCCTCTTCAGTATACTGGTATCTCCTTCCGGATTTGCGTCGCAAAATTATGGATCAATCGAATCCCCTAATTCCTTAAAAATGATAGTCAAATATGTATATGCTTGTTATTCAGAGAATATTTAAGTAGCACGAATGTAAGAATAATATGATTATATATTACGATACTAGAATGTGCTGCAGTGATGCTCATGGTTACGAATATCGAAGTCAAGAATTATACCTCAACAGTTCTATTTATCTATTAGATGAACGATATTCCGGGATATCGTCAAAGTCCATTTGATAGGAAATTAACCACTGCTAAAAACTGGAATATGTAAAATTGTGTTAATATAACCTAAGTGAAGAGAAAATATCATTTTCATCTTCTTATATCTAATTGAGGTATAGAAATACAATTGATGGGAATAAAACCGATTAGTTACTATAAGATACAATAATTCCTTGATTCAATAGCGATGTCCAAAACTAGCCAAGTTGGCTCCGTAATTCACACTTAGGTGCCTCAAATAGCCTGACGCGTAATACTTGATAATCAATCAAAGATGATCAATTATTCCTGGTGTACAAAGCCTACCGCAATGCGATTTTTATGTCTCGTATTTCGTCTTTTTAATGATATAATTTAGTGGATGAAAATTCAACAACTAACATCTCTCTATAAAAGAAGACCGGACGTTAGAGATCTTATTTGCTTTCTTTCATTATTAATACAAACATCGGAAGGAAGCAGAGACAAACATTGCTAATGTAAATCGGATTTTCGCCCATGAGAAGAAATTGTATAGGTCTAATACGATTAGGAATTATTATTAAAGAACCTTGCATGTAGAGAGCGAGGAGGTATAAGAAGTAGGATGCAAGCAATCTTTTCACCGGATCAAAGTGATGTGTATTTTGGGATCTCACATATACATATGACATAAAAGGTATGTCATGTCTAAAAAGAAAACATCATGGGCAAGTCTGTTGACTTGAATCACTAGATGCTAATTGGCGTATCAGGGTCGAGCACAAATGGTATATTAATACGGTTTCTAAATGAAATCCGCAAATCAAGACTGCTACCTTAATTCCTATAGTAATTTAATTTGGTTTTCTTTATTCTTGAGTCATTATGTTGTCAAAGTTAAGTGCAATGGTATCTAAGCATCGTATTGCAAGGTCACGGAAATAGTCGGATAATCGTCATTAATCTCAATCAATCAAATACAACTACTCTATATCGAAGAACCCACTAACCAATAAAAAATGGTCACATTAAATGAATCTCCTTATAAGGTTGTTATTTCAATTAATTTGTAAAAGTTAAAAAAATATAAGTTTAAATGATTAAAGTATAATATTTAAAGGAGAGTCTCTTTCCAACGATAATAAATTTCTTGGTTATGAAAGGGGAAAAAGAATATCCCACTATTTAAAGAGATTAGATAAGTTTGACGATAATAAAGCTGGTGTAATAACCAAATAAGTTTGATTATTACACGCCCCAAAAGTGGATTGAAGTAAGATTTTCGTACTAAATGCTTACAAGTTTGATTCTTACCAACGTCGTTCTTAGTCCAAGGTTTGTCGCACAAGGTTTCTTAGTTGTGATTTACCTCTCCATGTGTTGTTTATAGGTACAAGTAGTGGGCTGTACGTGAATTATTCTCTTCACCCCAAAAAAAAAAAAAAGATTAGAATACGACTTGTCAATTCTACACTTTATCCATTGAGCTCATCGCACAAAGCTAATAACTCTCTTAACAATTTACTTTTCATTATAGTATTTGTTCAAACATAATGCCTCCATTGAGACTCGATTTCATGACCTTTCATGTGAGAAAGGTCACTACATGTCATCTGAGCACAAGATGCTTGACAACACAAAAAGCGATCAAATAATGATGTCATATAGTCCTCGCCACTCAAGAAGATTAGAATATGACAATGAGTTATATAGATTAATAAAATTTAAAATTAAGACAAAAGAAGGGCCAAGTAGCTAATTAATTAGGTGTGGCAGCTTCTTCTTGGTACACAGCTAACACCACAACGTGCATGAAAACCATGGACAAGGACAAGAAACACAAGTACACTAGATTCGACAAATACCCTTTTTTTGATGTTTTTGTTTTGATCCTAATTTCTAGGTTTCTTTTTTGTGTAATATATGCAAAGTTACGTTGTGGAGGGTTAGTTTAACGTTTAAGCAGAACGATGATGGGCTGGCTACAAGTCAAATCAATAGCATCAGCCCCAAGATCTCCTTCGAGCCTCAAAACACTCCGACTTAAGAATTTGTTTCTTATTATTGGAGACATCAAATTGGAATTTTCCACTGCTTAAGTCAAATTTTGTGCATTAAGTCCTAGATATATGACCTTGGTTACAGTACTGTGTTCTTCCTACACAATTATGAACCCATTATCTAATTCTGATACAAATAGGACATATATTTTCAGCCTGGTAGGGGATTGTGTAGTGCATGATTTTTTTTTTGGGTGATAAAAAAAAAATTTTACAGTCACTACTTAATGACGTGCGCTTGTATAATAACCTGCAAACTACACATGAGAGATAAATTGCAGTTGGAAGACCATGTGTGACAAGCTAAGCACGATCCAGAGAGTGTTGACAAGAATAGAACTTGTGACTTTCAGATACAAGAATCATATTTTATCCACTCAACCACTCATTTGAGGACAATGGTAGAGCATGATTCTCGTAATTAGATGGTCACAAGTCCAATTCTCATATCTATATGGTGCACAATGTCTTAGGCGGATATCATAAGTGTTGGTGGATTAAAGCTACTTTTATGAGAATCGTTGGACCTAAAAGCTACTTTTAAGAGAATTGTTGCACCTAATAGATAGGGGAATACTACCCGTTGTACAAAAGCTAACCCAAATAAGTCATACCCGAACATTCCGCTCACTTTGGTCAAAATCGAAGATCGATTTTGTGACTGTGTTGAGTTCGCTTGAGCTTCCCAAGCTCCATATGGCTTGACTGATCCAAAGAAGCATGACGAGTGTCACATATCCGAATAATAGGTCTAATAAGTGAGATCAAGAATATGCATGCACATAGAGTCATCGACCTGAACACCCAATTCAAAAGCGATACATGTATAATATATCGAAAGACTGGCATGTATCCTTTTCAACCTTTATAAATAACCCAAGCATAGCGTCATAAAAGAGGGAAAGAAGAAGACACTTATGTACATTGCAAGTATTTACCGACCATATAATATTCATAATTTACACTATCATTAATAATCAAAATACCTACTCCGTATTTGTTAATGTTGTGGTTAGACACAAGTACATTTATACTGTAATTTTTAAAATTGTGTAATTAATTGAATATTCATCACTTTTCTTTTGGGAATAATCACTTTTTTTTTAATCATAGAATTTCCACTTAATTTCATCAAACATTGTTTGTTAATTTATTTAACCACGGAGCGTAAAGTCACGCAGTTATTCGTCACTAAATTCCAATGCTATGTGTAATTGAAATTTCACTTTATTACTCCGTGCGCTGCTTTTCCTAGGTGCGTGCATCCAACACTTGTACATTAATTAATTAATTAATTGTATGGGATAAATAAAATTAAAATACGGAATTGTATTAATGGGTTTTGCAATTGTAAAACAAGAATGTGATTTTGTACTTGAATTGGTACAGTACTACACAAGTGGGCAATTAATAAACCCGTTTGTTTTAGGTGAACACAACCGGACCATGCGGGCCATGTTTCAAATTCCATTGTGTAAATAATAATTTAAAATTTTAACCATTATACCACAATACTAATTTGTTACGGTCGGTGACGAAGTGTTAACATGACAAAATCATAATTTGAAAAATAAGTTTAAAATTATCATATTTCGGTAAAATTTAAAAGCACCTTAATTTAGGAAGAAACTCTTTATAATACAATGGCACTGGCTGCAATCATGTCCCACTAACACATGTCTCTCCACGTGATACTAATGTGGTTGATCGTGTTTGGTAATAAAGTATATCAATTAATTTTAATTTATTTAATCACTATTAGTTGTTTGACTTGTTAAACAATTAATATAAGTGTTTGATTAATTATTATTTTTTTTTTTTGTAACGGTTTATTGTTCCAAAATACTAAAATACAAAAAGTTACTCAAAGTAATTTTTTCGATCAATTTTTTGAGAAAGTTATTTTGCATATAATAAGTTATCAAGTAACATTTAATTTACTAAATATTTTTTTTTTTACAATTAGCTAATGTTATCAACTAGTTAAACCCACTAACTCAATCATCTAACAGATATTTACCAAACATTCCATTTATCTTGTGCAGCTTTGTATTTGAGTAGGGATCAAGTTTTCATTAAAATCTATTGCTATATATATATATATATATATAACATGTCAGTATATTATTCGTATTTGGTATTTGATTAATAAATGGATTTTTTATATATAATATAATGTGGGTCGATGAATTCATAATAACCCATGAATTAAAAAAAAAAATTATTATTATATCATATAGTAAAAAAAAAATGGTAAATAATTGTGATCCCCGTAGCTTTATGTGTTGAGAAATTAAACCACAATGACGTAGAGAGTAGAAGACAAAACCACCTTTTCCTTTATTAAACTTTCATCCCCGCGTATCTTGATATTCTAAATAACGGACCAACTTTTTTTCTTATTCTTTTTCGTTTTACTCCTTTAGTGGTTAAACCACACTTTTCCTTTCACTTTATTGGACAATGTCTTGACCACTTTTTAACCATGTCTTAATTAAAGATTTTGGAGTGTTCATCGATTTTGATTCTTTTAATGAAATTTATTTGTGTGATTTGTACTCATGTTTTTACATATATTTATAATGAAATGTTCGTTGTCTTATGGAGATTGAGTTTAGATAGGGGACATTAAGATACTAATACACGCTTGGAAGGAATGTATGGTCTATATATATACTAGGATTTGGTGTTTTAATTCTATATAAATTTCCTTCTTGTATAGTTGTGTGTGTATATATGCATACATAGAGCAAATAGAATATCACATGCGTTGTAGGGTTGACTATAAACTTTTTAGTGCATCCATTTATTTTTAGACTACTGACTCTATTACAATGTAATAGTCTGTTGATCTATATTTTCTCAACCTGTTGAAGTACAAAGAATCAACACCGACTCCACTGAGGCTCGATCTCATGACCTCTCATATGGAAGCGTTACTACATGCTATTTGAACACAAAATTACACCAATATAACGACAAATTATACATGGACCAGGGTTTACCTTACATTGTAAAACCCTGGCCAAAATAGACTTTAAGATTTGTATCTATAATGTGATTACATTTCTATACTTGTTAAATTGATAGTTTGCTGTACTTGTAGCTATTATATCCCATTTGAGATGGCCTGAATAGGCAATTATTAAATTCCATATTCTGTATCTATAGTTGACACATTCTGTACGCCGCAGTTCGATAGTTTTGTAACCCTTGTAGTTTGTACTATCCCCATACTATGTGTCCGGGCAATTATCAATTTATTTTGTTTACATGTACAAAAATTGTTAACTGTAAGGTACATAATTTTTGTATCCAAAGATTCACAAAATGCCAATATGGAATCCTGATCCATAGTAATAACAATTGCGATATAACATATTGGAACATTTCAAAAGTGGGCTATGAAGGGAGACCTACTTTTGTTTTGGCTTGTAATTAGTAGTTTAATTAGGGAAGTTCTTATTGAACAGCCCACCCAATACCCAAGTTGGCAAGACAGGTACAATAATTGTGCACTCAAAAACCCATAGATATATAAACTAAATAGTGAATCAAAAAACAAGTATTAGGTGCAAAATACCAAATAGTCGCCATTCTAATTAATGATCTACCGAATTAGTCCATATATCTCCCAATGTATTCAAAAGTAACAACTCTCTCATTTATAACTCTTATTAACATTCATTACAATAATATCCATACTAAAATCACAATATAACATCATCGCCTTCCATGCACGGTTGTTATTAGCGCAGAACAGCCCTGTCCACATCGCCGGAATATGCCCGACAAACACACACTGTTCTGGCGTCTGCCTTACACACACGGGCGAGACGCGCAGCATACCACTAAGTCTCCTGTGTGGGTCCTGCCTTCTCCGCGAGCCGAAGGGCAACCCAACTGGGACTGGCCTTCTCAGCGCGGAGAGGGTCAGCCGTCTGCCTCTCCGTGAGAAGGCAGGTCCTGTCCGCCTTTCTCTACCCGGAGAAGGCCGATGGCCGAGTCGCCTGCCGGTGTTTTTTTCTTTTTTTTTTTTTTTTTAATAATTCGTGAAATTTTGAACCTCGATAGAGAGCGGTGTTTCGGGGTTGCGCTGATGGTTTGTGCAATGACGGATGATTGTTAAGTAGAGGAGTTGTTGCATAATGAGGCATTTGAGCCGACGCATTTGGGTAGGTAATTCGGGATAGAGGAGACAGATTTTGCACTCCACACAAATATTTGCTAACTTTTAAATTTCTTAGGTGATTTAGAGCTATTAATATAGACACACAGAGTTGAACACACACATTCTTTAAGTTAATTTGTATCTTTATTGCGCGTGTAATTTTTTGGTGTTGAGCGGTGTTATAATAGCACCTAATGGAGGTCTCTCATGAGCTATTAACTTAAGCAAAATGTTATGGAACCGACTAGAGAATATATATGAATCATCACGGTGAAGGTTTGGTTGGACAGTTATTGATGTCATTCAGTAGGTTGATGTTATGGAAATGGAAATGTGAGTGATCGGGAGATTACGATCTCCAAAGAAGGATATAAAAATAGAAGGAGTATGATAATGGAAATACCACATAACGTGCGAGTAATAATAAAAGGTGGGGTAGAGGTGCTCTGCAGTGCTTGGGTGACGACTCGGACACTCCGTTCACTTCGCGAGTGCAGGCCCGAGTTTCATAACGTGGGTTGTGTCATTATGGTTATTAGTTATTAACATGACTGATAAACCCCAGTCACCCTTTTGCACGTTTAGAGACTAAGATCTCAAGTACATAATTAATTTAATTATACCCTATATAGTCTAATCTATCGCACAAGGAGGTGTTTGTAATAGCTATTAACTGGATTGAGTTTGAGTTTTTGACTGATTTGATAGCTTAGTTTGTAAATTTTTTTTTTCGGTAATTAGTTGTTAATTGAAAGCTTATTAAATGCAAAATGACTTTCTCAAAAAGTTAAACGGAAAAAGCTATTTTGAGCAGTTTTTTGAATTCTAACATTTTGAAACAATAAGTTGTTACAAAAAGCTAATTAATCAAACATTTATATTGATTGTTTAACCAAGTCAAAATTGACTGATAAGCTAACTGTGTCACTAAATAGGACCAATGTCTTTTTAGTGTGATATACCTTTTATATGTGTGATTTGAGCACCATTAGCCTATTATACAAGTGCATGATTTTCTATCGATATATAAATGAACTATTAATGCAACTGTAAAGTCAGAAGTTGGACTATTGTAAATGTACGTCATGTTAAAGAGTTTTTGGCTAAGTAAATAAAATTTGAAATTTAATGTTAATTATAAGATAATTACAAGATTACAATATTATTTTTTTTTTAAAAAGGACTAGATGCTTTTTAGATCTTTTATAGTATAATTGTGTGAGACCTAGCTACGAGCTATATACTATATAGTGTATACCACTCGTGTACACAACCCCTTCGCATGGGCTAAAAGACATTTTTTCTTAGTAGGGTTTGCACATGCGAAGGAGGATTCAAATATTACAAAACAAATGTTTATTAAATATTTATATTAATAATTCCATACAAATATACAAACAACAAAAGACATGGGTCACAGAGTCCCATAATATATTAAAATAAAAGATAAAATAAAAATGACAGTAATTAAAAGAAGATACTAGTACTAGGCTTTCTTTGCCTTAACCTCTTGTCTTTAATTCTTTTTATTGTTATGGGGACACTAAACACATTAAATGCTAAGTTTAAAGATGAGAACAGACAAATCAGAGTTGCAAGGTGTTGTTCTTGACTCCGTTTTTAGCGGTTTGAATTGCAGATTAAGTCAGGCTAATCTGACGCTCATGTTTTCATGGACGGACTGTACATACAATGTATCATATCAACAAGCTAATTAAGATTCCTATAATATATAGTGTTGTGTAAAGAGAGGACCATAAGTCTGAATTATTGGTTCACATTAATTTATATATGCCTGAATTTGTAACTCGTGGTAGCTATGTATGCAAATACTATATAAGATCCGGTCGGTGTTACATGCGTAGTTACAATATTATGTAGGTTAGTGTGGGTAGGTTGTTAATTATATATATAGGAGTGCGTCAGGTGCGAACTATCTGTTCAGAAAAAATGAGAAGCATGCTATTTGTCTATGTGTCTAGATTTAACAGATGAGAAATAGCGATTTAAAAAAAAAACACGATAATATTTGTGTAAATAATTAAATATCGAAGTGCAGGTAAAATGTATTACAAGTGCAAGTAGCAGTTTCATGTTAGTGCACTTAAGTGAAAGTAAAATTTATACTGAGCATTAATACTAAGTGCACCTAGGTGCACGAATGTTAACAAGGTAAAATTACTTGCACTTGTAATTAATTTTACTTGCAAATCTGCACTATCTACTTGCACTTATAACACATTTACTTGCACCAAAGTTTGAGTTATTTACAAAAATACCACCGCATTGTGTTTAAAAAATTACATATGATTCGTTGATATGGACACGCGAACGGTTGTTATGCGTTCTGATTTTTTCTCCTGAGCGTTGGTTCGCATTAGATCGTGCCCATATATATACATACATATACATACACACACAATCAAATACAGATAGACTCAATCATGTATCATTAGGTATGCATAAATGCACCACGACGTGTTTAGAAATACACTAGAGTGAAATGCACCACAATACATTTTTTAACACGATTGAATGCTTTATAAATTAAGTAATTTCATACCATTTTGCATATTCAAAATAAAAATAATAAAAAATAATAATAACAACCTTAAAGGATATCTTTAAAAATTTCTTGAAAGGATATGTTTATCTTGTTAGCAAAAGTCTATTATAGAATACATTATACGAAAAATAAAGAGAGCAAAAATTGAGAAATGTGTAGGTGTGTGTAGTAGGAACTGAAGCTCATATTTATGGAAGAGAGCAGAGCAGACCTATTTGTTACCCTAACCTATTTCTTAGCCTTTGCAGTTTTCTGCAGCTCTACTCCTTTTATTTTGTGCCAAAATTAACATGTATGCCCTCTTTTTTACTACCATTTTTTAAAAAATAAAATAAAATCGAGTTATAATGTATGTATTCCCGTTTCACTTTATACTTTTTGATACATTGATTGATTCATTAATCGTAGACGTAATTCAAGTTTTCCTAAATTTTTTTCTTTTTATACAATTAATACAAATCACGTAATGAGAGTATATATTTTCCAGAATACAGCTATTACAAGTACCATGAGCTGTTGGTTTTTGGGTGTATTTAAGAAGAGCCACAATTTTTGTTGGCAGTTTTCATGATATCATAATGCTATTATGTTTGAAGTCTAAACTATGTAGTACACAAGAATTGTTCCTGCCTGCCTGCCTGCCTGTTCCCTTAATATTAACTCATTCTGGTAGGCATATAATTATGGAATTAATTATAATTATTAATAATTAATGGACTTCTACTTCTAGTACATAATAGTAAATAAATTATTTATTACTCCGTATAATATCTACTAACACAAAAATGTGAATTCAGTCAAATTACTGACATTGATGTTCTTGCAACTTGAAAGTGGTTGGTGGAAAATTATTCTGTGGTCCCGAGTCCGCTTTGCAATATTGATACGGGTCTAAAGATACAAAATTTACATACTAGATGTTCACAATTTACGTTTTAAAAAGTTTACAATTTGTTATGACCATCTATTATATTCATAAATTTTAAAAACTTAAAAACATAATTTATATTTTAGATGTTCACAATTTCAATACTATAAATACATAATTTAGGACCAGAGTCCACCTCGACCCTGGTCCATGATATAACAACTGGATTTTGCCATTTTTGGGCTTTTATGTACTTATCAGATTCAAATGGAATTTAATTGGCCTGAAAGAAGTTGGGGTAATATTTGGGTTCGGCCTTTCATAAAGCATTTGGGCCTTAATCCCACGTGTCCAGCAGTCCAGCCTGGCAGTTGTCATCGTTATGCATGTGGAACCGGCCACCTTGCATGTGAACGATTTAAACTACGCCGTGTTTCATGAGGTTGAGTAACAGGTGTCGTTAGTGGGCCATGTTAATCTTCCATAATGTTCTATATTGTAGATATCATAATTTCTATACAGTAGATTTCATTATTTCTATAATCGTAAATTCATAATTAAATACCGTAGAATCTAATTTCTATACTGCAGATTCATAAACTATCTATTATAGATTCATATTTTCTAAACGTATAGTTACAATTATGAAATCATATAGTTATGGATTTGTGAATTAGAGTTTATAACAATTGGGAATATGGAAAATCGAAAACTACTGACCATATATGCTCTAGAATTATGAACATATGTTATTAAAGATTATGAACATGTAGTTCTATCACTGTTCACAAAACTAATACTTGTAGATTTCATATATTTCTGATACCGTAGATTCATAATTTAATATATAGGATCATATTTCTACAAATTTGGATCATAATTAGTTTTTTTGTAACATTTTATTACTCAATGCTAAAATAAAATTATTCCAAACCTCATGCTTTTTCGATCAACTTTTTAAGAAAAGTCATTTTTGATTAATCACTTATCAGCTAACAGTTAATTTGTTGAAGTTATTATTGTAAAACCACCCTTGAGAGCGAGAGCATCGAGGTGTTGGTGTTGTCTGTTAGAAATAATTATTCCTAACAATGATTTAATATAAGTAAAGGTTGTAATTCCCATAAGATGTACTCACGTTGATGATTATGATGTGTAAAGGCGGAATTACTGGGTGAAATTCCCTCCCTTCTCATGTCTGTTAAAATTTAAATTTATAAGGGTTATAAAGATGTATAATGGATAGTTTATGTGGTTTCATAATCCTAAGGTGGATATTCATTCCTAAAATAAGGTCACAATCCTAAAGGGATTTCTATTTCCTAAAGGGAGTTCCCCATTCCTCAAGGTGAAGAGGGTTTCTCATCACATCTAAATACCCAGGAAAACTCCTAGGGATCTTAAAAGTTTCAAATCTCTAAGTTTCTAGTCTCGCATCATCAAGAGGGAATAAGTATCGGATCAGAGAAGGTGAAGCCATTAATTCTTGATTCATCCAATTAGAGATTACATCATTACATCCAAGTAATGTACTATCTCCTATTAATTAAAAGTCCAGATCATGAACATTGTCTATGATTGATTTGATTTACATGCGATCATTGTAATTGTGCTTCCGCATTTAAGTTATAGCGCATAAAGATTATTTAACATTGTCGCTGGAGAAGAAGTGGTGGCGTCGCACCC